>JAHBCN010015307.1:0-21302 GCA_019359885.1 Listronotus oregonensis
GTTCTTCTGCGGAATTTTTAGATCTTGAAAAAGTAATTTTCCCATTTTGTATATTTCCCAGTCATTGAAAATTTCTTGTTTAATATCATATCTAAGCAACAATGCAATTACTTCAAAAAAATCCAGGCGAAAAACAGCATAAATATTGCAAGTAATATTAAATACCAATCTGAATAACACAATAAACCACAAAATCCCTTTTTTAAACCCTTTTTAAAAAAAAAGCTCGATGCAATTAAATTCTTCCCGGCACACGGGTAAAGCCAAAGATTGTTTTTTATTTTCTTCCCACAATTTTAAAAAAGGTTTGCTGCCAGAGCGGAAAATGTGTTCAGAATGAAGCAGAAAATTATGGGTTTTTCCCCGAAACCAAAATTTGCATACCATTTAAAGTTAATTTTGGTGGTTATCAATGGTGTATAACATAGATTTGAATTTTGGAAGGCGTCAGGATTATTTCTTCTTTCCGGTGTTATTAGAATGAGATTTCTTTTATATAGAATTTGGTATTTTGTAATGATAGAATACGCTGCCGGGTAACATAAATTCTACACATACTTATACATAATAAATATTTTCTAAATGCTAGTGCAAAAGTTGTTGAAGCATATGGGGTTTTTTCGAAACTAATAGGGAATTATTTTTTTATACAGTGTATTTTGTTTTCGTTTAAAGTATTGGGCCCTGGGGTTTTTTAAAAAATAGTTTTTTCCTAACAAGTGGGAAAAAGGTACTTTTCCGCACGCGGTATCTTAACGCCAGCAGAGTTAACTCCTCTCTACGACAAGTGCCAAATCCCAAACCAAAAATCGTAGACTTTTTAGTGTAAATAATATCATCTGGCGTTTAAATCCATGAATTTTTTCTTTTAAAAGACTTTAGCCTTTTTGGGTCTAAAACCAACCTTTGTTTTTTAAGGTAAGCCGTCACTTTGAAAAACTTGCTTAAATCTATGTTCTTTTGTAACTTAATGATACATTTTAGCATAAAGTATCTAGACCATAATGTATTGGGTTTTAATGTTTTTGATAAATAAGAGAAATAGGCCAGAAAAATCTTTCTTAAAAGCCCAAAACCCTTACTTTGAAAAGCTCTCAAACATAAAAAATTCTTTTTAAAACTTCAGATTTCATGGGCAAAGATCTATATTTTTCATTTCTGATGCTTCGATAATCGATGCTGGTTCGTTGAAAAATGCACGACAGAAAATTAATTTTTAAAATTATAATTTAAAATTATGCATTATTTTATAATTAGATACTAATTTATATTCCAAAAACTAAAAGCTTTCCTTGCAGCGATTAGTGCGGAAAAGTATAGTTTTTCAAAGCTTAGAAAAATATTATCTAAACAATACTTTAAAAGGTTTTCTTAAAACAACAATTTAAAAAAAAAGTTAATACAGATCTTTGCGAAAAAAAGCAAGGTTTACTTGTGAACTAAATAATAGTAGTAGTAATACATATATTTAGTTTTATTTTTAAAATTATTTGTTTAGAAAGGAACGTTTCTTTTCAGATATATTTAAATTGTATTTTTTTAATATTTATTTTAAAGACATACCGGGTTTGCTCCGTCAGCGGGACATAGGGAATCCCTGTAAATTTTGAAGTGGTCCAATATTGGTTCCCAATTATTTTAAAGAAAATATTATTAGGTTTTTTTGGGCACGAAAAGTTGTACCCAGTGTACAAATTTCAGCTCTTTCCAGTCCGCCAGCTAAGAGATAAATGCTAAAATAAGTTACGAATCTCCTATCTTCTTCGCCCTGTATTATTAAAAGTTTATAATAAAATACCAAAAAATTATTTAACCTCTTACTCTCAAGTTTCAATCAATGTCACATCATTTTTAAATAATGAACTACTCAAATCAAGAAAAAAACCTTTATAAAATGGTTTTTTCAGGGAAATAGTTATCGAAGAGTAGGGACATGTTTGCAGCCTATTTTCCCAATAGGCCAATACCAAGTAAATCGACAATAGAACGGACGATAAAAAAATTTGAAACGACAGGCACAGTAATCAATAATTGCAAATGTAAAGAAAATCGACGTGAAAATCAGAGACAAATTGTACAAAACGAGAGGGATCTAGACGTGATATTTTGTGTAGAGGAAGCCGAAGGAAACATTAGCACGAGACAACTGGAGGACATTACTGGACAAGACCACACCACAATATATCGAATTTTAAAAAGATGTAAATACCACACTTACAAGTACGAAAGACACCAAGAATTAAGAGACGGAGACGAAATACGACGACAGGAATTTTGCTTTGAGATGATGGAGAAGACAAACACTGACAGTGGTTTTTTACAAAATATTTGCTTTACTGACGAATGCACTTTTACATTGAACAACGAACCCAACATTCAAAATTGCCGGTACTGGAGTAACGAAAACCAAAATCGATTGCTTGAGACAAGGACTCAATATCACAAAAATTAATGTTTTGGCGGGAATTTTCGGCCACCATATCCTTGGACCATTTTTCCTTTTCCGAAATTTGAATGCGGAGTACTTTCTGGGAACTTTTAGAGGAACAAATTTTGCCTGCTTTAAACAACCTTGCTCGTGAAAATCAAGAGATTTGGTATCAAATGGATGGCTGCCCAGCACACAGTATCAGAGCTGTGCTCGAATACTTGAACAACGCATTTAATAACGACATCATAGGCCCGAACCAAGCAATATCTTGGCCAGCCAGGTCTCCGGATCTTTCACCAAACGATTTTTTTTTTCTATGGGGACATTTAAAAACTAAGCTTTATACCAATAAAAAATATGAAAATTTAGACCAGCTAAGGAATGCTATTTCCGCTGAATGTGCCAGAATATCGATGTACCAACTAGCCAACGTAAGAAATGAGTTTTATAATCGTTTGGGTTATTGTCTGGCAGTTAATGGAGCAATATTTGAGCATTTGATTAAATCCTGATATTTTCGTCATAAATTGATTTCTAAATGTAGACAAATTTGTTTTATTGTCTTGCGTAACTGTGAGTGCATGTGTTGGAATTAGCTGTAACTTAAATGAAATGCGGATTCTTTTTGAAATTCCCGTATAAAATTGTTCAGTTTTGGCAATGACATTATAAATTAATGATCTAAATTGTCACTGATAAATCGATAGGTGTTTTTATTATTGATTTCTAGGACAGGGTGATAAGGGTACAGTTGAAAGGGGTTTTTAAACAGTTTCTCTTTACTGGTTGGTTGAAAATTGCTAAAAATTTTCTTTTTGGGTGGAACTTATTGTGCTCTTTAATAAATCCTAATAGCATTTTTTTCAAAAATAATTAGGGGCCTTTTTACTTTAAAATTTAAGGATTCCCATGTCCGCCCGGGGGACAACCCCCTTCATATTTTTGAACTGTATTATGTGTCCCCTTTTTTAAGGTATAAGAGCCCTATATAATACATGACAGAAAATGCTAATTTATTTCTAAAAATTATTCATAGTTATGTTAACTGTTAAAACCCGTTAGTTGGTTAATATTAAGTTTTACCGGTAAATCTTAGGATTTACCGACATAAGTTGTTAAATGTAAGGATTTACAAAAAAGAGAGGTATATTTTTCGGGTTTATTACGTCTGAAATATAATTGGGGAAAATAAAAAGCCGTTTTAACTAACCAGAATAAATGACCCCCCCTTTTTGGGCCCGTTTTCCGTGGTTTTTAAAAACTTTTAATTTATTTTAAAAACAACAACAAAATATTTAGCACCGAAAAAAAATACAAGCTTAAAAATAAGTAGTCAACAGAAATACATCTCCAAAACATTTTATAAATTAATCTATCTGGCCCTATCGGTCTTTACAAAAGGCATTTTGTTCAATTAGCCTTAAAGATAGCGGTGTTCCTCAGTTCTTTATTTCTACCTGCCGCTACAAAGTTAAACTTGAGGTCGATTAATGATTAGCCCGCCCCCTGGTGAGAACAAGCTCTACCAATACATAATAAAATCATCCGGTCAATATAAATATTGCCTCGGATGTTTTGTTTGTTTGCTTAAACATGTGTTTCTTCGCGAATGGGCAATTTTTGACACTAACGGATATCAATAAATTTTTGAAACGAAATAGTTTTAAAACAGATAGTATTTAAAAGTTTTACTTGTAGTCCAGTGTGTTTTCTGCAAAAAAAAAGGTTAGAACGCTTCAAAATACTTAGCTCATTCGACGCGAAATGCATATCTGAAAAAGGCGTTTTGATGATTTTTTCTGCCAATAAAAATTGCAATTGTTATTAACAAAAAATGAAAAAAAAAAAAGTCATTTCGATTTTTGATGATAACTCAAAAATCATAAGAGATGGTGGAAATTGCAAAAAAGAACTTTAAAGGGGAGGAAATTTTAAATATTTTTTTAGGGTATTAAATATTAATGAATTTTTTTTTTTTAATTTTGGTGTATTAAGAACACTTCAAAGAATTTATTCACGTTGAAAATTTCACCTAAAGTTAATTTTTGAACCAGTCAGACAATTGTGAATTAACAATTTTTTTTTTTTCGAGAGTTTCGTCTTCATTGTACATTACAAAAAATGTCTAAATAATTATCGTATATATTTTTCGCGTCGTTGAGCCCTTCTCATGATACTATTACTGAAAGATAAACCCACTTGGCGATTAAATTTGAGACGTTCCCATGACGTCACTGATGACAAAAATTTTGCTTGTCGGTTGGGAAAGCAGTGTTTTAAAGCCTTTTTTAACGTTTATTGTATTTTGGCATTACTTATGATTATTATTTTTTGGTGTATGAGATATTCTATGATTATTATAATAGTATGTAAGATATTTCCTTAATTGTATGTGGGTTTTGGATCCGTGCTATGATAATAATTTTAAAAATAGGTATAGAATAAATAATATAAATGCCCGTTTGACTTGATTTTTAAAAAAGAACAAAAACGATTATAATTATTTAAATATTTTAATTTAAACATATGCAATATGAAAAATCAAACTTGTTAATTAATAATAAACTAATAACACTTTTTAGCGCAAAAAAAAGATTTATGGTTTTTTTTTAAAAAAAAATTTGTTACCTACTTTGACAATTCTTCTGCAGAAAAATATCAGTACATATTTTGTTATGTTGAAAAAAAAAAAAAAAAAGTAAGGATTAAAACAGCTATTGTGAAATTTTTAAAATTTTTATTGAGTTTTTCCCCATACCTCCAAAAGGATAGTCTATTTTTTTATATTGCTTATGGGGAAGGTGTTAAGAAAATGACATGTTTTTTAACAATTCTGTTTATTTTTTTAAAAATATATTATACTTATAAAATTAACAAATTTACAAGAAAACCAAATTTAATTAATCTATTTTATAATTTTCGTCTTTTTTCTTTTCTTATTTTTGGTTTTTTTTTAAAATCTCTTTTAACATTAAATTTTAAATTACAGAGTTGGTAAATCCATTTGGGTTTCAATAATTTTTAGTCAATTTAATGCCCCCCATTAAAATTGTTAAAAATGTGGTGAGTTCCTTACAAGTTACAAAATCTGGGTTTGGCTTAAAAAAAAAAATACACAATACACTAAATCCATGAAAATTTTCGAAAGAAAAACCCCGGCAATGAGGTTCTCTTCGCACGTGACTCACTGATGACTTTTCCCCGAAAAGGGGGTTTTTAAAGGGGCCGATTTCTGTTTGATGTTGATGGGTTAAGGCATGATTTATTTATTGTTTGTCATAAGTAATCCAAAATACAATAAACTTAAAAAAAAAGGGTTTAAAACACTGCTTTCCCAACCGACAAGGTTTTGTCATCGGGGACGCATGGCAACGTCGTACGAAATTAAAACGCCAATGGTTTTATCTTCTAGTAATAGTATCATGCACTAAATCCATCGAACATTTAAACCGAAATCGGCCCATATTAAAACTCGTTTTCTGGGAAATTTGTCATCAGTGACGTCAGGCGTGCGAGAGAGATAGACTTATCTCATGCGCGTGGGTTTATCTTCTCGAGTAATAGTATCATGAGCCCTTCTTATATACATACCTAACAAGATCACCTCATAAATGTTTAAACAATTTTAATGCTTTCTTTATAATATTTTTTTAGCTTTGACAATAATACTCCGATTTTTCATTTTTTGTCAAAGTTAAAAAATTATTATAAACAAAGAATTTAATTTTTTTAAACTTTTATGGCATGATCTTGTTAGGTATGTATATAAAAAGGGCTCAACGACGCGAAAAATTTATGCGACAATTATTTAACCCTTTTTTTTTAATAATATACAATGAAGACGAAAGTTCAAAAAAAAATGTTAATTTACAATTGTCTAACTTGTTAAAAAATTCACTTTAGGTTAAATTTTCAACGGAAATAAATTATTTGGAGTGTTCTGGGTACATCATATTTTTTTTGAAATTTTCAGTTAATATTTAATACCCTAAAAAAATATTTAGTGTGACGTACTCGGTTTTAACGCCGAGCGCGCAACCATAACTGCCGCGCGTAGGTCCATTTTCAGCCTTAAATTAAAATTATAAATTATGGAGATGGAACTCTGGAAGTAGGGACTTTTTTATTGAAAATTTCCTCCTCTTCAAGAATCCTTTTTTCAATTTTCGCTATCTCTTATGGTTTTTGAGTTATCGTCAAAAATCGAAATGACTTTTTTGTTTTTTCGTTTATGTTAATAACAATTGCAATTTTTATGGGCAGAAAAAATCCTCAAAATGCCTTTGTCAGATTTGCATTCCGGCTTAAATGAGCTATCGCTCATATTTTTCAAAGCCTTCTAACTATTTTTCGCAAGAAACACACTTCTCAACTATACCTAAAGTCCAAAATTTCTGTCAGTGACTCATCTAATACCGGCCACCCAACCGACGAAGCGGCTAAATAAAAATCTAACACTAGCAAATGATTTTTAAGCCTATGATATACTTTTCCGCTTCAATAACAGTGAACCGGCCAAAAGTTTCATCGCCACGTTGTCATAATTCGCGAAAATAAGTTACCAGCCAGCGATCGCACTTAAAATAGCACGCCAATATGAATTGAAATCATTGTTATCGAGAAGACAATAAAAGTGGCAACACACATCCCTTAGTTTACAACTTGAAGAGACTTGAAAATAAGCGTATCGACAGGATTTTCGTGCTGTTCCATGATTTTATTTAGTTATTATTGATTATGGACAGATTTTGTAAGTTTAAATTTTAATTGCTATACAGGGTATTTTCTAAATATTATAAATTTCTAATAATAGTAGTATATAGATATTGTTTTGTGCCAATTTTATAATAGTTTATCTTATTTAGTGTATATAATTGTATATAAAGATACAGTGTTGTTAGGTGCTTTTAATTCTGTAAACTATGAATATTAACCAACCTTTAACTAGTTATCCACCTCCAAAAAAAAAGACTCAGTTAACGTTTAAAGAACGAATAATGGTTAAAAATGTTACCATGGGATTCGGAAACGAAATCCAGAACTAACCACTTTGGATGCTGCAGAGATACATGCAACTTTAACAAAAGTTTTTTTGCGTACGGTATGCAGAGTTTTAAAGGAAAACAATATTAGTAATTATTCGGATACTGAAAAATGCGATTTTTCGCTATTTTGCACACTCTTTACTTTTCGATTGTTTAACATGAATCAGAAGCTTTTTTTGGCCGCCTTTTAAGTATTTAAAAAAATAATAATTGAATTGTTTAATTCTATTTTACGATATATTCCTTTAAATTTGTCATTTGCACGAAAACATATTTAAAAACTCATACTATTTTAATATTTAAAAAAATCACTTAAAAGTAAGGAAAAAACCTTAATTTTCAATAAAAAGTAGGTAAAATGTTTACGTCCGAATTCAACTCGAAATTCTAAAAATCTTGACCCGTTACCAAGTTGTAATAGTTTCTTTATGACATTTTTATAAGATATGCGAACCTTGTTCGCTCGACCCCAATGTTTGATCAAAAATATTCTCGATATGGAAATCCTAAATATGGAACACGAAAGACCCGAAATAGTTATTGGATTCTACAAGTGATGATCTTAGGGCTTTCGTGTTTCTTATATAGTGGATATTTTGGATGAAACAATGCGTTTAAATATCGTATTTAATATTGAAATTGCAAGATCGGTGGTGAATTGGCAAGTCGGTGTAACTTGGATTGTCTATCGTTCTGCTTTTACATCTTTTTAATTTTGTTAAGACTAAATTTTATTATTTTTTATGTAGCAAAATAAAATCAGAGAAGGTAAAATTAAAGTAAAAATGTTTTTTGGAAAACGTTGAAAAATCGCCAAAAAAACTCAAATTTGTGTTCTATGACCTCAAAATAGGAGGTGTGCAAAATTAAGCAAAAAAATTACATTTTTCATTAATCCGAATAATACCAAAATAATATAGGCTTGTTACTAAATTAAAGGGTTGATAAAAATGTGAGAAAATAACTTTTGCTTGTAAAAAATATTTTCATGTTTTGACGAAATTTTATCATTTATTTTCTAAAATGCATACGCCACTGGATTTGATTCCCCTGACCCCATACAACCCGGGGCACTCTAAAAGCGAGCGATGCGTCATTGACAGAAATTTTGGACTTGAAGTTTAGACTATATTACGAGTAGTTAGGCTTCAACCTAGCTGGTTTCTCATCCACCTCATTTACCAGATTTGCCTCCATCGGATTTCCATTTGTTTTCGAATTTGAAAAAAAATCTTGTTGGTAAAAAATTTGCTTTGGATTTCATTCGTTATTACTGCCACAAACGCCTATTTTAAAGAACTGGACCAATCAGCATACAGCGATGGTCTAAAAGCCGTTGAGCATGTTATAAAATACATGTATTGACCTACACGGACACTATGTGGAAAAAAATAGGTTTAACCCATATTTTGCTACTTTCTTGCTTAGGCTAAAACCTTTTCATCCCATAACTACATTCGACACTGTAGTTTTTATTTTCAATCTTCTTTGAAGCCAACTTAAAGTAGCAATATCTGCCTTACCAACAGAAAAATTGGCTGTAACATATTTACAATAATATCTTTATTATACTGTGCATGAGTTATTTCTTTATCCCTATTAATTGCACGGATCGTTAGATTCATTAATAATACGGTCTAACAGTTGAAGACATAAATTTGATTGCATATTGCGGTTTTGAGATTTCAATGTAGGTAAATTTGAGAGTTTATGCATATCTATAATGCTTACTTCAGAATAATCGTATGCAATAACCAATATGTGTGTTGCCATAAAAAAAACCTATGCATACCCTTTAATAACAAAATCATTCATTTACAACCCTTAATTGTAAGTAGTGATGGAAAAATTCCGCAAATATAAATTTAGAAATATTTCCGGAAATATATCAGGAAGCTTTGAATATATATGGAAATATAGCAATAAAAACTACAAAACTAATAAAACTAAACATTTAATAAAAGTTTATTAATGATAATACCATAAATGGTCAGATTTGGCCGGAAAACGAGTTTATTTTCCGAAGTATTCAAAACCAGATAAAAAATATCTGCCGAGAGAATTAAACAAAGTTAAAAACAAAACAATAATTATACAACAATATAAAATACAGTTGCTACTGAGGTAACAACAAGGAAGTTTAAAGGTAGGTCAGAGCCGGACTTCCATAATTCTTTGTTACTATCTATAAAGTTGACATCATCAAATGTCAAATTCAAGCATTCACTGTTTTTTTTTTCTATTTTTTGCACAAAATTGTTGCTTATTAAACGATACTTCCATAGAATATTTAAAATTATTGTGTAATATTGGCTTTTATATCATCTGATATAATATGGAAAGAATAGATGGCGCCACTTTACAGCCTTCTATTTAAATGGTCGATATTTTTGGGAGTGTTGTATTTTTACCAAAAATCTTTGAAAATAAATAAAAACACGATTTTTTAAAAATAAATTTAAAACATTGTATGATAGTTTCATGTACTTATCACCAATTTTGTGATAAAAAAAGGGCAAGATAGTGTAAATGAGTTTAATCTAATCCTAAGATTGTGGTTGTACATAAAAAAGTGAAAATTTTTATAACTGCTTTTTAGGCATATACTTTTCACTAATAACAAACATTCATGAGACAGAATAACAGTGGTTAAAAATGTTTAGTAACCTTTGGTACCTAGGTTTCCATTGTAACAGTAACCGTTAAATATTATGTATCTACAGTATGTCGAGCTTAAAAAGTTGATAATGCAAGTTTAAGAAACCAAAAATCTAATTTCTTTTTAAACAAATACAGAAAAAGCAAAAAGGAACTTTAACATAAAATTGTACTTTCTTTTATTCAATTAGAGGGATCTGTATATATTAAAATTTGCCTGGTCTGCCCAGTAATTAATAATTTTGATGCTTTGAAAGAATATACTAAATTATTAAATGAAATAAAAGTACCTAAATGTAAACCTAATTTCCTTTTAATAATCCACAGAATTACACAAACATTGTGGTATTTATCTAAAAGATAGTTAAGATTGCCTTACTTTTCTCACTGCTATTTCCTATGAAATTTTCATTTTCTATAATTCATAATTGATATATTATTATTTATTCGGTTACCTAACGTTACGTCTTATAAGAAGCACCTAATTTAAATATAATATAATACTTACCTAAAGTAAAAAAAGCCGGGTATGTTACCCTTAGATTTGTAAGATAAAACCATACAACCTCTAATCATTTTGTTACGATATTATAAGTAACAAACAATAAACACAATATTATAGTCACAATTTAATAAACACTAATCACTAAGATAAGAAGGTTTTTATCAATCCAAAAAAACTTCTGCAACCACAAAATATAATCACACAAAGCAAAACAATCGAAACTAATACGGCTCCCATAAAAGTATACTGTGTTGCCTAACTACACACTGATTTATCAGTGTGTAAGTAGGCAACACATTAAATTATTTCGTGGAATTTTGTTATTGCGCAGAATCGGCGGGGCCAACTCTGACAGTTATTTTCATACTGGGCTGGACATTTTTTGATCGAATGGGTCATAGCATTGGGCTTCCATACACCGTTAAACTTCCTTGGGTAACAATGGACAACGATTGATAGAACCGTAAACTTACTGCTTTCTATAGCCAGTAACTTTTTCCGTTTAATCCGATAACAAATTTCGAATTTTAAAATTTCAAATGGGGTTAATTATGCATACGTGGAATTGTCATTCAAAAGTTAAAACGCAAAAACCTTTAACAAAAAAGAAAACAGTGAAATTTCTAAAAAAGTAATTACACACAACCACGAGACACAAGTTGCAACTTCATAAAGAGGCATATCTTTATAGATATCATCCACACCTTGAATATTATATTCAGCATCAATGCCGTCTTTCTGGTAGTGCAATTAAACTTTTTCCAAAGCAAGCAATAGCCAACAAGCAATAATCGGTGAATCCCCGAGACCGAGATTTTATTATTCGTAATCGTAATATTATACGTACTTTTTTGGAAATTATTTTTCTAGTGTGAAATTTGTACTGCACAAAAGTATAAGAAATATATGCAAATCTTTGTTCTAAAATTTCCATTTTCGTGGAAATATTTTCACTGAAAATACTTCAAAAGAAATAAAAACTACAAATATTCCTATTATTCTTTAATTTTTTCCATCTCTACTTACCTATATAAGATTAAAAGGTAAGTAGACAATCAAAATCCTAAACAAATAAATTTGGTAATGTTCCAATGAATTTAAAACTATTTTGTCCAATGACGAAGAGTAGAAAAAGACAAGACACAACTGTCAGTCTGTAGTTTAATTTAGGTAAATAATTTCCAAGAAATATCGAAAGATAAGTTATACGAGGTGATATCGAAAGACAATATCGAAGATCAATTAATTTCTAAAGATACGATGCCTGTAGCACAAGATAACAGTACACAATCTGGTGGTCAATTTTCCAATTTTAGCTCCTTTTAAAACATGGTAAATAGATAAAAACCCCGGGTTTGTCCTTAAAAAATGTGTTTACACTAATTGTTTAAACAATAAAAACTGTAAACATAAAGGATTTTTTAAGTTTTTCGCGTATAACCCAAAAACTATTACAGATATTGCGATGGTGTCAATGGGACTTTTTTTAGAGAATTAAAAAACCTACAAAATGGTTTTTATAGAACTTTCTCCAAGCATTTTTCGTAGAGAAAAGCCGGAAAAACTTCAAAAATGAACAAAAATGATATCTCCGTTCGGTATAAAGATTAAGGAGTAATTTTTTAGGAAATGAGAGGCAATAATATATAGTGTAATTACGAGAAAGATGATTTCTGTCGGATTTATAGTTTTCGATTTAGGGCTTGTCAAAAATTTAAGGGTGTTTTTGGGAGGCGGATCAATGTATTTTAATTCTGAAAACGACGTATGAAAGTAGAAATTAAAATCTTTCTCTCCATATTTTAAATTTTTCGCTCAGGGGCTGGGAAATGGGTGAAAAAAGTCTCTGAAAGTCGTGCGAAACGCGAAAAATGGCGAGCGAAGCAGAGTAGAGTAGCGGTAGTGGGGGAGCGAGCCAGCATATTCAAAATCAGTTTTTGTTCTATATGCCTGGTAGTTTAAGAGTGCATTTACGCTACAGCACCGGTAAGCGGATACTAACAAACTCCCACTACCACAATTTTGGTATAGCCGCATTAAAAATATTATATTTTATTTAGGTTCTTCCAAATTCGGTGTATCGATGCGATGTTGTTTCCGATTGCAAGCCTACAGGATATAACGTTTTTCGGTAACTATTTTTCACTTAAATGACATAAATTATACACCATTTTAAAGGTAAGGAAATAATCTATGCCTCTGCTGTAACGGATTTTTGAAATATGAGTCGAGTTAAGAAAAAATAGTATCTAAACATAACCGATTTTAGGGTGACTTTCACCCAAGGAAATATTAAAAACCAAATCCAAATTTAAAAAACTATTACAGCAGAAGCCTAGATTTAAGTGTTGGCTTTCATAAAGTTTTTGAAAATTGTCGATAACTTATACCGTTTTTGAGAAAAACATTAAGCCCCGAACCCCAAATTGGATCGCGGAGCGAATGGACTCTTAAAGTATATAACTATTTACATTGCATTATTTTTAAAAAATTATGGTGATTTAGATAATTTTTATTGTCCTTTTAATGTCGTTATAACCGGATTATGCTGTTAATGTGTTATTTAAAACGCTATACTAAAACTCTTTATAGTGAAAGCTAAACCTAAATCGTGTTGCTTCTTCTTTTTTCGATAGGAAACCGCTGAAATGACTCAGTAATTCAAGAGTTAATTTGCGTATCTGACGCAAGCAGAGAGACGGAATCGAGAAAAAACGAGCTGAACTGTCATGAAATTAATGTTAATTCGATTTTAATGTCGGGTGGATGTGTGACAATCATGGCGTAACACCTAATAGCAGAACAGTATAATTAAATTTAATTTTTCGGTTTGTGTTTATCCATGTTTTGGTTTGCTGGGTATACGAAATCACTTGGAGCGTTGTAACCGTAAGGAGAGTCGAGTGACAATTTAAAATAATCCATTTAAGAAATTAGAATATTCATGTCACTTGCGTTTTAGTTGGTGATTACTTAAAAGTACCGTTCTTTGACACTTATATAAATACAGGGTGTCTCGAAAGTAATGGGACACAGAGTAACAGCAGGTTCCTTAAGTCGTGCAATTTACGTGATGATAAAGATGATAATTACTAACATACAGGGTGTCAAAATTTTAATTTTGTTTTTGCTTTTCGTAATAATTCTTTAACTAGATGACAAAGCAATACAAAATTGGGGATTCATCCATGCAGATGTCACTAGTAGAGGGCGCCAACTACGGCCTACTTCACTTGTTTTAGATGACATATAGTTATTTACATTACAAGATGCGAAAGTTTACTTTTTGGTGTGAGGTGGTTTTTAAATGGCCCAGGCGAAGCCGAGGCTATTTAAAACCTCCGAACACTTGAAAGGCCTTTCGCATCGTGTAATGTATTATATTTTTTCTGCTACTGTTCTATGTATCGCATAATTTAATAATCATTAACATCATGTTTTAATAGAAATATCAGAGATTTTGAAATTTTACCTGTTAAAAATTAATCCATAGCAACACATTTATTGTTGACATTGTCTGTCATCGGCATTTGTCAGATTTTGAATTATTGTTAATTTAGTATAAATCCATTCCCATTTTAAAATGTTAAATGAATATGAAAATGGCATCCAAAAGGCAGCTGACCTTGCGTGTGCCTCACTTCTGCCAGATAAATCTAAAGAGAGGTACCATCAAACATATAAATCGTTTTCTGAATGGCTTGCTACAAAAAATGTGGGGCGGATTGACGAGAATGTGATGTTGGCGTATTTTTAAGAAAAATCCGAGTCTTTATCACCACCAACCCTCTGGTCTGTATATTCCATGCTCAAGTTAACAATTTCCGTAAACAAAAATCAAGATATTTCGGAGTTCAAGAAACTAGTTGCTTTTATTAAATGGAAAAACGATGGTTATGAGGCAAAAAAGTCAAAAATTTTTAAAAAAGAACAAATCATAAAGTTTTTACTTAACGCGCCTGATCAAAGTTACTTAGCAATGAAAGTAATAGCCATTATGGAAGTGGCTGGGGCATGCCGGACAGACGAAATATACAGAATGAAGCTAAGTGATGTAGAAATAAGAAATGACGTGGCTATAGTAAAAATAGTGGAGTCTAAAAATAAAGTTAAAAGAAACTTTGTAGTAACCAACGATGAAGGCTCAGTTCCTTATGTCAGATTTCTGCAGGAATATATTAAGCTGAGACCAAGGAATGCTCTAGATGAGCGTTTATTGTATCGTTATGAAAGAGGTAAATGTGTTAATCAAGTAATTGGAAAGCACACTATTTCAAATGTACCTAAAGAAATTGAAAAAGTTTTTGAAGCTTGAAGACATCAGTAGATACACTGGCCATTCTTTTAGAAGAACGTCAACTACGTTCCTTGCCAATGCTTCGGATGTCGATATTTTGGACTTAAAAAGGCATGGAGGTTGGAAGTCTTCTTCTGTTGCGGAAGGATATATTGCTGAATCCTATAGTAATAAGGTGGAAATTTCAAAGAAGATTTTACACGAAATTCCTACCAATATTTCCTCTAATGAAGTAACAGTGAAAAATATGAATATTAACGTAGTTAAAGGTGATAACGATACCCCAACAACAAATTTAAAAACTGTTAATTCAAGTATTATTCCTCCAATTTCTTTTGCTAATTGCTCAAATTGCACAATTACTTTTAATGTTAATACCTAACCTAATTTTTTAAAATATTTTGTCATAAATTAGTTACTTTTTATAAATAAATCCTAATATTTCCCACAAGTATATTTTCTTTTTTTTACTCTTACTTTTTTGTCCAGGCGCTGAAAATATTACTTTCGTAGCTAGCAACGCTTAGCAACCAGGTAACACGAAGGTTCTCTTTCGTTATCATTCGCGTTGCTAGGACCACAAAGTTTTCTTATTTATACAGTAGTAGAAAAACTTTTTTTAAGCTTATTATATTGACCTGCCTATTAAAAATAGGTTATTATAATTCCCTCTGCATTAAAAATGTATACTTTATTTAAGTCTCTAGGAGCAACTGTTTTCGAGATAAACGCACTTTTAAGGAGCTCGCAATTTTCCTATGGAAAATGGGTTATGGGCAATTGTTTTCAAATTTTGCATAGTAATAGTTCTCAATACGCTGATTTAAAGTCTTTACGGGCACAAAACCCAAAAACTCCTCCAACCCCCAAAATCACCCTCAAAGGTGACTGGGGAATTGGGGCCTTTGAGGGTGATTTTGGGGTGGTTAGGGGTTTTCGGTTTTTTTGCCTGTGGAGACTTTTGATCAGCATGTTAAGAACTATTACTTTGCAAAGTTTAAAAACAATTTGCAAAAATCCATTTTCCAGAGGAAAAATGCGGGGTCCTTTAAAGTGCGTTTATCTCGAAAATAGTTGCTCCTAGAGACTTCAATAAAGTGTACATTTTTAATGCAGAGGGAATTATAGTAACTTATTTTTTTATAAACAGGTCAATATATTCCTTTTTCGTTTTAATTCAAATCGTTTTATTAATTGTTTTTTGAGGTTCTATGGAAAAACACACCACAAAATGCCGGTTTTACCTTATTTTTAATATAAGCAGAGCGACAAATATGGAGTATTTAGGTTTTATTGAATGACCCTGTATAAGGCAGATTATGTTATTTTTATGTAACGTTCACTTTTACAAAACAACATTTGATTTTACCCTTAGAAAAACTGTATATAGAAACACTTTAAATATGATTTTTACTAATTAGCAAAAAAATAAAAAAATCTAAAAAATAATAATAATAATAATAATAATAATAATAATAATTATAATAAAATATATATCAACATAATTTTTTTTCTTTGTGTTGAGAACAATTACCATCCTTGTGGTTTTTTAAGGCGCTGATCGCGAATCTAAAATCAGTTTTTCGCAACATTTAACCAGAGGTTGCCGGAAAAAACTGATTTTAGATTCGTAATCAGCTCCAGAAAAAAACCCGTATGAAAAATTTCATAAAAATCGGCGTCAGTTCCGTAAAGTAAAATTTTATCGTATTTTAATTTAAAAAATAGCACGATAGTCTAAAAATCTTGAAAAAACAAAAATTAAAAAGTACTTTACCAAAAGAAAAGCAAATTTAGTAAGCATTTAATTATATATATATATATATATATATATATATATATATATATATATATATATATATATATATATATATATATATATATTTTCTTTGTGTTGAGAACATTTATTATTCTTGTCATCCAAAAGAATTCTGTCACTGTAACAATCGTCAAGCCAGATAAAGAAATCTTAAAAAAGCCGTTAGAATATTGGTCCGTTATAAAAAAAAACCGTTAATTTGTCATTCAATTCCATATTGTATCTCTAAAAAAACCATATATAAACCCTTATATACATAAAAACATCATATCCCTAAAAAAAATTATAAAGAAGTTACAGCCGGACGATATGTACATCAGAAAGTTCGTTAAAATGATTCTTATATACCATATATATAGAACAATCTGTATTCTGCACCAATAAGGAGAGCGGAAATTTCCAGAAAAAAATCGTTGTTACTTCAAGTATATAAAAAATGGCCGTTAGTATCTTTATGTACAATCACGCCATTCGATCGACAGAAAGTTCGTTACTAGTTGTATTATATACATAACCGACATCTTTACCTATTTAATCCATTAAACATAATCAATCTAACAATAGAATACCAACGACTTTTTTTCTATAAAAACATTTTTTACTCTCCACTTCCATCATATATCTCGGTATTTTCTTGAAAACCACTCCTTTGTTACAGTCTTACCTTTTTATACCACACAGATACATTTCACCCTGCTACATAAATTTAAGCCCTTTCTTTTTACCCAAAAGCATAGTTTTCAATGTGCAAATTTAAATATCAATCGGGTTATTCTTCCTCCAAACAGCGCCAAACAAAAGAATCTGTAAAAAACACCGTTAAAAAACTTATAAAATCTAAAAAAAAACAGCGTGAGAAAAATCCGCATCTACGTAGATTTGGAAGAATGAGGTAATCTCATGAGAAATGCCGTTACCGAAATTGGGGTGAAATTAAGAGTTTTTTACAGAAATCTAACATTTTCGCACCCTTCTTTAAAAAACTTATATATCATAGGTGTATATAAAGATTCAATAGAGTTCACCCCTAAGTTTTATAGGTTTTTGGGGTAAAAAACGGTTTCTCTAACAAAATCGCTTGTAAAAAACGAAGAAATGGGGTGAAAAAATTAGGGTAGAAGGTGCGCTTTTCAAAGGAATGATGAATTTTAAATTTTAGGGAGTTTTTTTAGAATTTAGCGGAATATGGGACGTGAGAAAAAAGGTTTTTTATAATATTTCAGTAAAATGAGGGTTAAATTTGCAATGATAATAGATTGATTATATATCTTTTTGACAAAGCAAAATAAAATAAAACTGTAATAATAACAAAAAAATAATAACAAATTATATAATATTATGGGGAAAAAAGACAATATATGGTTCTATGGAATAAATGTCTTCTAAATTATCTGTAAGCTATTCCGACAATAATAATAATAATAATAAGCCTTTCCTAACAATAAATTTTTGAGTGACAATTTAAATTTAGAAAAACTACCTATATTTTTAATACCAGCAGAAAAATGAATCAACATTTTTTTAGGTCATAAATTTTTTATGGATTTGAAAGATTAAGTTGAGAATTTTGTCACAGTACTAGTGCAAAGAATTCTGAGTATTATTTAACCTTTTTTTTGTATATTAAAGACACTGTTTCTAAAATATAGAAAAAGTAAGTGTTAAAATTCTTTTTGACATAAATGATGGTTTACATGAGACTTTGGACTTAGCTTTACTTTTTTCTTAATAGTGGTACTATCATGTGTGTTTGTTTTAAATTTCAAAAAATTTTACTAACGGACTTCTTTGATAAAAATAGAAAAAAACATCCTATAAACATATTATGTCTTAAACTTATTACCTTTAAAACTATGGGGCGGAAATAAAAAATATAAATATATAAATGTGAATAAACTAAGATGCACAAAATTCGGGATAAATGTTTATGTTCTCCAAGGCTTTTTCAAAACAATATTTTTAACCATGTGCTACCCCGGAAAAGAGTTGTAATCTCCATTCATTAATGTTTTTTTTCGTTGTATCTTTTTCTAGGGTTGGAAATCTGCAAGTTTAAAAGTTTAAAAGTGGTTTATGAAGGCACTACTTGTATATATATATATATATATATATATATATATATATATATATATATATATATATATATATATATATATATATATATATATATATATATATATATATATATATATTTATATATATATATATATATATATATATATATATATATATATATATATATATATACAATATAACAGAACGAAAAAAATTAGCATTAAAAAAATGTAAACTTCACTAGTAACTCTTATAAAAATTTAATAAACAAATTAAACATACACAATTCTTCAAACCAAACAAATTTTATAATATAAAAATAAAATATAAATTAAAATGTTAAAACAAGTAAGTCTTTTTTTGAACTATGTATTATGCAATTATAGGCATAACATTTTTCTTTGAACCTTTTTTTCTGCAAAATCATTAATGATATCATTAAAATTTACGATTACATTTTTTTATAAATCAATCGTTAATTTGCCGCCCAAGGCTTCAGCCTACTCAGCCTTTGCGTAAATCCACCCCTGATTAGACCTCTCATCGCTATGCCAGCCACACACCCTCCCAAAATCCTCTGAGGAACAACTGCGCAAGCCTGGTCTTCCATTTTAGCTGTTTGTTGTCTAGTTGTTATCATATGTTATTTAAAACACAACACAATAACAAAAACTTAAAAATATTGCCTTATTTTCCAATAAGAATTTTATGAACTTGGTGGAAATTTATAAAAACTTCTTTAATAAAGTCTTCCCAATGCTTAGAACACAATAATAATGTCAAAATTTATTTATCTGGCTTAATTTAAAAAAAAAATTGAATATCTTCACAAATAACAAAATGTATTTTTCTACAATTTTATCGAAACACTCTGTATGTAAACTTAAAAGAAAAACGTTATATCAGGAATGTCCAATAATATATTTCAGTTTTTTGCCTCTCAGATGGTATTGTTTCATCACATCTTAGAGATATTTTAATTGTTCTTTATGTTAAAAACCGTTTATAAATATCGAATTTGGTAGATCACCTCGTTCAATTAATTTTTTAAGTAGTCGGTCGAAGTTCTTAAAATTACACTAGAATTTTATTAGTGTCGCTTGCGTAACTTTTTTTTAAATTTCTTAATAGATCTAGCTCATACTACAACGTTCTAGGTACTACTTTATTAAATATTTTTTAATATTGTTTGTAAACAGATCATTGGTCGCGATTGGATGTGACTCATCCATTTAAACCCGTTTAAATCACGTATAGTTTTTACTAACTCAGTATTTAATATGTTTTAATTTTTATTCGAAACACTCAAAAGAAGAAAAAAACATTAAAATTATATTATTAACAATATATTATCAAAGAAAGCTAGATTTAATATTTTAAAAATTAAATCACGGTGTAACTCCAACTTATTTTCTTTTAATATAACTAAAACTAGTATCTTAACACTCAAATGTATTATCAATAACATATGTTTGTACAGGGATGCGCAAAAGTCTGGAATAAAATTAATATCTTTTTAGCCAGTAACTTAGGAAAAAAACGCTGAAACACGTCAATTGATTTTAAATTGTACGCATTTTTTGGCAATAAAATGAATATTTTTTCAACCCCTTACCCCAACCCCCCAATTTTTTTTTTAAATGCAAACCTATGTCGTGTATGGGCTCATTGAAAAGCTCAAAAAATGGAATCTGCCCATACCCTTTTTTAAACTTATGTGGTTACCAGAAAATGAAAAAAAACCCTTTAAAAACAAAAAAGAAAAATACCTACTTAGGCATCTACGGGGGGAATTAACGTAAAGATGCTGAAAATGCCCTCCACCCTCTACTTGCCAGGCTCCTAGGGATGGTAAAACCCGTCTACGGAATTCCGAATGCCTCGCCGGTATGTTATGTGATTTCCCCTTAATTCTGTTTTTTAGATCTTCAATATTAGCCGGCCTATTTTGATAAACCCTGTCTTTCAGATATCCCCAAAGAAAATAACTAATGGGTTAAGTCTGGGGATCGGGGGCCATTCAATTTTACCACGCGTCCAACCAGGCTAAATATTGATCGAGATATTCTCTGACTAAGTAGCGTGCAGCTGTAAAGGTTTCCTCCAAAAAAAATGGCCCTAATATTCGTTGTTTGATGCCGGCCCATAAATTTACTTTTTGAGGACCGCGTATGAGCTTGATATCCAGTGTGGGTTTTCCTGACTCCAGAATCGATAATTGTGATTGTTAACTACTCCCTTTAAATAAAAAAAGTTTTGTCCGAAAAGAGTATGTTCAGTGGAAACCCATTTTTCTCGTCACATCGCCTTTATTTCCTAAAAATTGCAAACCCCGTCATAGTCATCTTCCGGTTTGACAAGATATACCTTATATGGGGGGTTTTTTTTTTGTTTTCAAAACCTCCCCAAACGTACGTCTAGACGCAGGATGTTCTTCAAATTTGTTTAAAATCTTACTCCAAATAGCCTGGAAAATGGATTTTCGGATACAA
>JAHBCN010015308.1:0-21140 GCA_019359885.1 Listronotus oregonensis
CCTTTTTTCCCCTAACTGATTAAACAAATTTGGCAGAAGATTTTAGAAAAAAAAATAATAATTGTATAATAATATGGTGGCCAAGCAATACGGGAAAAAAAAAAAAAACAGATTTTCTTTCAACTGTTTAACTAACTTTCCATTTATTAATGATCAATTAACACTTATATATTATTAAAAAAAATTAAGCAATTAATAATTTATAATTACGAGCAAAAAAAATAGAAATTAATTTTTATAAAAAAATTTTAAAAAAGGGTTTTTAAAAAAGTAATACATGTGGCTATAGGGGGGCCACTACATTCGCTCTTCATCCTCCCCCCTTTTTTTTTATTTTTATTTATTTAGGATATTCCCAAAATTAACCTTAAAAAAAATTGTTTTTTTTTTCCCCCCTAGCTGTTTTTGCTAAAAAACCCTTTTAAACTAATGCGCTTTTTAAAAAACCCCCTCCATTTGTTTTTTTTGAATAATTAGTTTCAATCATCACAAATCTAATTATTAATTTAGTGATTTGAAACCCCCAATTTAAAAACCCCAAAAGATTTTTTTTCGTACGCCTGACCATATTTCTAGCAACTCTACATTTTTTAAAATTTTAAAATTTTTAAAAAACCCTATAAATACGTGTGCGTCGGGAAAGCTCATTCAACCCCGAAATATTGTCAAAAAAAATTATTGAAAGTGTTTATTGGCACAAAAAAAATTGCAAAGTTATAAACAATTAGGTTTAAAAAAATCGTTTTCCCGACATCTCATAAACTATTAATTTTTTAAAAAATTTTAAAAAAAAGATCCTTAAAGCGGATGAATAAAAAAAAAAACTCCCGACCCCCGGGCTCATCTTTTCTTTATTTTTTAAAACCAATATTAAGACTAAATTTTTTTTTAATATCGAATATTAATTAAAAAAAATTTTAAAACATCATGGTGTAACGAACCTTCAAAGAATTTATTTACGTTGAAATTTAACTTTAAGTTTTTTTTTTTAATCAGTTGAAAATTTTTTGGCCCCCCAAATTTTCCCCTTCTCGAACTTTCGCCTTCATTGTAGATTTAAAAAAATGTTTAAACAGTTGTTTAAAAAGTTTTTCTTCTTGAAGCCTTTTTTAAAAATTGAAAAGCCCAAAAATTGGTGAATGTCGACATTTACCGGTAAATTTAAAAAAAATTTAAAAAAAAAAACGAACGAAAACCCAACCACAACTAAAAAAAATTATTAGTTTTCACCAGAATGCACCAAAGTTGTTAGTTTTGGTTGCTTCCCTTTTTTTTAAATTTTGACATTCACCGTTGAATGTCGACATTCAACTTTTGGACTTCCAAAGAAAATATCAAATTTCTTCGTTTCACGAAGGTTTGTACTTTCGTCATCAATGACGTCATTACTTGGAAAAAGGGTTGTCGTAGCTAATTCATATAAATTCAATGCTGTTCACATTTTTAATTAAAGTTAGGAAAATTGATGCAAGTACGTTTAAATGCGTTCTTTAGGCACGTTCAGAATGGTTTTCTAATAAAAATTTTAATTCATCATGACCCCATTGCCCTAAAATTTTTAATTTTCTTAAGGTAAACTAAGCTTAAATCAAAAATTCGATTGGACCAAGTTTTCGGCGGATTCAAGATTCTCTTTATCTCAGCCAAAAATATCTAGACTTAACGTTATTCTTGTCTAAATTTTTTGTTTTTTTTTTTTGTTTTTCATGATGAAAGACAATCGAAACCCCGTTTTTTAGAAAATTTGTGTTTTAATCGGCATAATGGAACAAGTAATTATCCGAATACAACTTTTTTAGCAAGTTTTAAATTTTTTTTAAAACCAACAGTGTTAATTAAGCCTTATAAAAACCAGAAAAAAATACCTGCGATATAACGATTTGCAGTTATTTTAAACTCTTTTTTATTTTCGGGCTAAAAAAAAAACGGTCTATAAATTGGTTTTTTTTTATAATATTCTTGTCCGTGCTATCTTTACCTTGCTAGCAACAAACGTTTTCAAAGAAATATAGTCATAATTTACATTTTTTAAAAAGTACACCAATAACAAACCACAAGAATAAACAAATCTACTTACCTCTAAAACTGCAGTAAGTAGTAACAGGTTAATTCCCGCATCTCTCTCCTGTGTTAAATAGTCAATAAGGTTTAAAATCATATTTTGTTCACCTTCTGAATACCGTCGAGGCATTTTACACAATAAAAATACGAAAATAAAAATAAAATCTGACCTTACTTTTGACAAAACAATTTTTTTGACAAGTTTGAAAAAATGACATAATTTTATAACCCATATTTTTTAGGATATTATTATTGTGCTTTAAAAAATCAGCTGCTGAACGGCAGCCATTTTGATTTTAAGAAACGACCAACCTTTTGACGTCATTAATTTGTTTCAGTCTGTTTTTGACCTTTTTAATTTGTTAAAAAAGGTAAGGCAATTGATGACGAAAGTACAAACCTTCGTGAAACGAAGTATACACACTTAAAGTTAAAGACATTTTAATACACTCTTTATAATAATATGCCATATTTTGCATTTATAAAATTATTTAACACGAAGTATTAAAATTGTTTATACAGTATTGTTGTATACAGTGTGTCCCAAGTTGGTGGGGAATGTATGGGGATCTTGGGAACCACCATAGATAGAAATTCGGTTAAATGGGGAAAGTTTTGGACAATTATGTTAATAAGCTAATCCCGTTTTTGAGAAATTTTGAAAAAACCTGAAATATGCATTTTCGAAAATCGGCCATATTTTTTTATAAGTAAAAATTTTTTAAATCTGTGAAAACTTCTTTAAAGCAACTTTTTTTGTAGAATATGACCGAGTAGTCAATTTTTATTTTCTACGTTTCGGGTTGTTAGAATCATCATCAATTTTACTTTTTTCATATGGACGCCATATTGGATTTTTGGAAAATAGTCAAATAGTGATTTTTATTCTGATTATAACAATGTATAACACGTTATAATTTAACAGTTTATAACCTCATTTATTTCAAAAAACAAATGTTTTCTCATTTGGCCTTGATTCCGGCGAACGTCATTTTTTTTTTGTAAACAATAAAATATTAGTAATTGGCAAAATTGATAAGCTGAACAGACATTTTACAGAAATGGGTTTGCGAAAATAGCTATAACGTTAATACCGTGTTACAACAAAACACAACAAGTTAATTGAAACAAGTGAAACAAAACCAATGAAAAGTGGCTAAACTAAGATTCCTACTAAAATGAAGATGAAAAATAAGACTTAAAATTCAAAATGTTGTCCATTTCTGTCAACATATTAACTTCCCTATGAATGGTTGACTTAGGTATGTGGTATTCTATCAACATCCCTGGCTGTTGGATTTTCTTTAAAATGTTGGTTAACTGCAGCATCTAGTTGTCGATTTTCTTTAACGTACTTTTTTAGGGTGGTTTTTTAAAACTTCCGAATTCAAGAAAATTTTGTAACTATTTTGAAAGTATGTTAATTTGGGATGCTGCCTTTCAGAAAAATTGTCAAAATACGTTTGCGCAGCTATATTAACATTTCTTCTGCTGCCAATGACTCTAGATGACATTCGCCGGAACGGTCAACTGGAAAAATATTTGTTTTTTAAAGTAGATGAGGTTATAAACTCCTAAACTATAACATGTTATACATTGTTGAAATCAGAAAAAAAAGCACTATTTGGCTGCGAAAAATCCAATATGGCGCCCATATAAAAGTAAAGTTGATGATGATTCAAAAAACCCGAAACGTAGAAAATAAAATTCACTATTCGGTCATATTCTACAAAAAAAGTTGCTTTGAAGAAGTTTTTACAGATTTGAAAAAAACTTATAAAAACAATATAAAGATTTTCGAAAAATGATGTTTCAGGTTTTTTCAAAATTTCAAAAACCTGAATAGATAAAAACCATGTAGTAAACGGGATTAGCTTACTAACATAATTTTTCAAAACTTTCCACATTTAACCAATTTCTATTTATCGTGGTTTTCAAGATCCCCATACATTCCCCACCAATTTGGGACACACTGTATAAGAAGCAAAATTTTTCCAAGACAAACTTTAACATTTTTTAAAATCTACAATAAAGACGAAAGTGAGACAATTTTATTAATTAACAATTGACTTGTTAAAAAATTATCTTTTAGTTAAATTTTTAACGGGAATAAATTATTTGAAATGTTTTGAATCCACCATAATTTTTTTAAATTTTTTTAATTGATATTCACTACCTTAAAAAAATATTTAGTTTGACGTACTCGGTATTTGAAGCCGCGCGCGAATTCAAAAATGTCGCGCGGAGGCCTATTTTCAGTTTTAAATTAAAGTTATAAATAATGGGGATAGAGAGCCGGAAGTTAAGAGTTTCTTTTTAAAAAAAAATTTCTTTTTTTAAAAAATCTTTTTTTTAATATCTAAAATATTAATAATTTAGAGATACCCGGGAAAAACGATTTTTTAATCCTTAATTGTTATAACGTTTACACTTTTTTATGTGCTAATAAACTTTTCCCAATTTATTTGTCCAGACATTTTTCCCGGGATAGAATAAGCTCTCGCACTTAATTTTAGGAGCAGTATCTCTATTTTTTACCAATTTTAACTTATTGCTTAGACTGGGGGAAAAACCAGGATAGATGCCTCACTTTTAAAATAACTATGTATCTCTTGACAAAAGCAAGATTCTTTATTTGTAAAACGGGTAGGTACTTTGGTTTATTATCTTCAAATTATTGAAAGGAATAAACATTATCTTTGGTATTTTTTGAGTATTAGCAAGTTTTACCTTTAATTTTTAGGACAACTATCCCATATAGGATAGTTGCCTAATCCATGTAAATTACGTTTAGGATCGATGCCCCGAGAAAGAGGGAAGTTTATCCCGCAAAATCTTTGATCGCACCTAGCCGTCCCATGCAATCGCACAGAGACATGTAACACTGCCATCTTAGTTGTATTTGCAGAGTCATAGATAAATAAAATAACATGTTGTGTCATTCGCGAAACTAGAGTTTTGCAATCAAGGCAACTATACCCCTGGGGGCGACTATCCGGTTTTGCCCTATATATTAAAAATTGATTCTAAAATAATGTCAATTTAAAATTAATCAATTGAAAATTTATATGGTGAAAGATCCGTAAAAGATCCGCAAAGGAACGGATTCGGATCTTCTTCTTCTTCGATATCCGCGGATACAAATATGGATACGGATATCCGGGAAAATTACTAGTAGTACCTTAGCCGGTTTATAAAACGGTGCAAGATATTTTTTGTATTGCCGCTTACCCTTACAGAAGGCTTGTACCGGGTGACTTCGTATAAACTATCATCCCCCCTAACTTTTTCATTTTTTATCGTACGAGAAAAATAAAAACTGTCATAAAAGGGGAAAATTTTTTTCGTTCCAAATCTGCATTGTATTGTAGTTTCCGGTAATTTTGCATATATAAGGAGGCGACAAAGAGTTTTTTTAATGGAATGTATATTTTTAGCTAAAATGAAAGATCTTTTTGGCTGATTTCAAATATACCATACAAGTTAACATTTGGTTCAGCCGTTCTTTCGTTATTTAAGTTTAAATTTGCATTAAAAAAACTGTTAGGTGACCTAAAGTTTGTTATAAATAAATTTTAATAAAACAGCCATTGAACAGAACTGAATAAACAATGTTTTACTGACTAACTATCAACAAAATAAAACAAAAAAAACATAGAATATTAATCAGAATGAATATTATCCCCCTATTTTCAATGCATTCTTTATCGGTTTGTAAGTGCTCAATTGCATTCTCTATGAAATTACTATTTCTCCCCATTCAGATATCTTACTTCTTGAGTAATAAAATGTTTCATGTCCTCAACATTGCCAAAATTATGCTCATACACTTTATTTTTAATATATCCCCACAGAAAATTGTCCATAGGCGTTAGATCGGGACTATCCATTCACTGTAATTTGTATTCAAAAAATGATTTACTCCACGTATCACATGTGGTGGGGCACCGTCATGTTAAAAAATTATGTTCATATATTGCCTCAACGGTAAGTTTTCTAGCATGTCTTGCAGGTATTTTTCCCAGAAATTGGTGATATAACGGTCCAGTCAATGTGCCTTCTAAAAATGGGGTCCTATTAATCTATTTTTCAGCAGTTCGACCTTTAAACAAAATTTTCTGACGAACTGAAGATTTTGTTGTGCCCAGTGTCGGATAATTTTGTCGGTTTGGTAATCCACTTGTGGAAAAATTTGACTCATCGGTCCATAATTTTTCGAAGAAGTCTCTTTCATTATTCAATTTTATTCAACATAACGTTGCAGAAATTGAGTCTTTTATTCTTATGCATTTGGGTAATTTTTGAACTCTATGATATTTGTAAGGCTTAAATCCATATTTTTTAAAAACTTTTCGATATACTTCCCAACTCTTCGGGTCCGTAACGAGCACGCATTTCTTTAGAAGTAGTCCGTATTGACAGAGTGGGGTTTTCCCCATAATGCTAAAGAATATTCAAATCGTTTTTTTTTGAGTATTTTCAATTAGTTTTTTTTCTTTGCAAACTTGACGTTATTCTAAATTTGGTGAAAATAGTTTTGATTGTGCATCTTGTGGGAATCGGATCATCAGGATGCCTTGCCGCGTAGGCACGTCGTGTAGTAGAAGCATTATAATTATTTTCAGCAAACAAACAAACAATATTTCGTTTTTCTGCCACAGAAAACACCATTTTAAAAATAAATTATTCGAAGGAATCGAATAAGTTACACTGACACTTATTATTTTAATGACAATGTCTGTTGAGAAACATTTGTTACTATTGTTTTCATGGCCTACTATTCAAAATGTTTTTCCCTATGCAGGGGTTTGGAGAGCATATATCAAGATAATCAAATTTAAACTTAAATAACGCAAGGACGGCTGAACCACATGTTAATTTGTATGGTATATTTGAAATAAGACAAAAAAGATTTTTCATTTTAGCTAAAAATATACAGGGCGTTCCATAAAAAAACTCTTTGTCGCCCCCCGTATATATATGCAAAGTTACCGGAAACTACAATGCAGATTTGGAACGGAAACATTTTTCCTTTTATGACAGTTTTTTAATTTTTCTCGTACGATAAAAAATGAAAAAGTTACGGGGGGTGATAGTTTATACGAAGTCACCCGGTACACAACGGTGCACGCGGTCCTATGAGTAGTAAAATTTAGATAATTTCATTGTCACCTATAGTGGGTAGGTATAATATCAAGTGAAAGCAATGTAATTCAATTGGTCTAATTTTTGTAAACATTTTTTTTGCGTAAATTATCATTTTTTTGAGGATGCTGTATAAATTTAATATAAATCAACTGGGCCAAAAAACTAACATATAAGTACAATAAAAAAGAAGCTGAAATTAATAAAAATATATACATAATGTCTCTTTGTTATTCAGAAATAGTGTACACTATTTTAGGACTAGATGGGACTAAAAAGTGTAAAAAGTAAAAAATATTACTGAATAACAAAGAGACCTATAGCCATATGTATAGACGTTGTACTTTTGACAAGCATTGTCCATTATATTTCATGAAGGTTTTAAAATACTGGACTGGAGATATAAATGTACCTTGATGATTTAATAAAAAGATATATTAAATATATTGTATGTAAAAGTTTCAAACGAACATTTTATTATCTAAGGTGGTAACCGACATCCGCTTTAATACTAAACTATAATTAAATATATAAAACATAGTAGGTAAAACATAACAGAAAGGAGTTGTTTTCTACTGCACTTGAAATAAGGTTTCATGCATGACATTTCAAGGTTCTCATCAATTCGTGACAGCGAAGTAAGATTAGTACAATAATATTTGCATGTCGATATGTTTTGCATGATGAATTCTATTAAAATAATGCAATAAAAAATGACGAATACTCTATTGTCACAATAAGCGTAACAACAAATAGAACTAGGAACAATTTTCTCAAATTATCTCAAGACTGAGGCGTGAAATCGCGTCCTTTATATAAGTAAAAATTCACGAAAACGACTGGTTTGTCTTAATTTTGTATTTAATACCTAAAATATTTTGGTTTGTACACAGTAAAAGTATAGTAGGAAAATATTATTACAGGATGTAATTTGATGCAAATAAGCGTAAATATCGCTGTCAGACTTGAAGTTGTCTATCTATACTTTTAAACCACATTCAAACTTTTAACACATCTTTTAATTTTGGTTTTAGTTTATTTTGGTTAACACTATCAGTTAAAAAAAAATCATTTATTGTTGTTTAATTTATTACCATTGTTTGTGATCTAATTGAAAATTACCTATCAAAGTAAGCATTCCTAGAAAACAATCCTGAAAAATAAAGTTATTTAAAACTATCTCTTTAAAGTTATCTTATGCATGTAGCAAATAAATATCTATTCATATTAATAAAACATTTTTTTTATTTGGAAGTCCAAAAGGCTTAAAGCCTAAGTAAACCTAAGGGGGGTATCTTAAGTGTGTTAAAAGTAGTTTATTAACACGGGGGTTAAATCTTTAGAGATTTGAAGGAGGGGGAAAACCCCTGCGGGTAGTATGAAATGTGTTTATGCCAGTTATGATTATCTCTGAAAGTAAAGCCTATAAAAATGGTTTTTTGTTCTTTAGGGCTTGGTCTCTCAAAGTAAAGGCAGTGGCGGCTCGTGGACCAAAACAGGTGGGCCCAAAAAAAAAAAAACCCCACGTCACCTTGGGTTCAAACCTGAGGTATTATTCACTGAGGGTTGAATTTTTTTTTGGACTTCATCGCCAATAGCCCTACAAAAAACCATAAATAAAATAATAAAAATAACTTAAAAACCTACAAATTTGTACCTTATTCAAGTACAAAAAAAATAACAAAAAATAAAACATGTCTAACGACAACAAAAAAATGTTACTTGTTTAATATACTAAATGCAAAAAACACAAAATAGACTCTTATTGTTAAAAAAAAAAAAAAAAAAATAATTTCTTATTGTTAAAAAACAAAAAAATTCTCTTATTGTTAAAAAAAAAAAAAAAATAATTATGTAAGGATATTGATAGGGACAAATAAACACTTATTTGTGTTTATTCACCTTCAGTACCCATAGAGAGAGAGAGGGAGAGAGAGAGAGAGAGAGAAAAAGAAGAGAGAATAAAAAATAATCATCATCACAAAATAAGTTCCTTATACGCGTAATTAAGAAAATAATTAAAAATTAAATTTAGGCAAAATAATGAATAATTAAGAGTTTTTTACTTTTGGTAAATTAAGTCTATTCGACGGTTTTTCAAATTTGCAAATTTATCTATAATATCCTCATAAAACTGGGTATCCTCACTAACACTTTGTAAAATTCCTTTTTCAATAGCCATCATTGACAAACCCGTTAAACGCTCTTGTGTCATGGTATTTCTTAAATGGTTTTTATGCGCTTAAGACACGAAAAATCTCTTTCTACCGTTCACTTGTTGCGGGGATAGTTAATACTAGGCAAAAAGAGTTTATGTTTCCGAAAAGATCATTTTAAATTCCTTGTATAATATTTCTATTATTTGTTGAACATCGAGATTACAAAATTGTTTGTCCCTGTATAAAACATTAAGTTCGTTTTTTAGTCGGTCTAATTCAAAAACATTTGATACTTTTTTTAATAAACATTCAAATGATTTTCGGGAAAATTCTTAGAATATTCGGTAAATTTTGAAGAATCTATAATGAAAGAAAATTTAAATCGTGGAGATTATTAAAACGAGTACTTAACTGAAGGGATATACAATCTATAATTTCGTAGTACAAATTTTATAGCCCGAAGGATTTCTAATTCATGACCACTTTTTCCCCTTTTACTTGGTAATTCAGTTCTGTTTTTTGCCCAATTAAAAACCCTTTAAACTTTTCTTCATTTCTTAATTCGGAAATTCGTTGAGCAGCGATTTTGATTTGGTTAGAGCAGTAGTTTATATCTAGAGTTTTATTTTGCAGAATTTAAAAAAAGTAAATCAGTGCACGCGAAAATTTCGTAATAGATCTTGGTCAAAATAGCGAAGTCGAAGTCTTGAAAATGTTTTAGAAATCCTTTGCCGAATTTACTGATTCTGAACCTGAAGTTTTGTCATCAATTATAGTTTGGAACACTAATTTTAAGTTATCCCATTCAGTGGCAACTAAATTTAAAATTTTGGAACGGGTATCCAGCGAGTTTCGACCGATCTTGGTTCCTTTTTTCCGACTATTTACGAGAACAAAGGCGTTCGCTGAATTATGAAAATAGGTTGGTATACCTAACAAAGTACAAAAAAAATGACTTTATCGATTTGTTTAGGCCTTGCTGCAGCACAAGGTTTAATCTATGTGCGCAGCAATGGGTAAACAAAGCCAAGGGGGCTGAAGATTTTATCTTTGCTTGAAGCCCATTTAGCTCGCCAGACATAACACTGGCCCCGTCATAACACTGAGCCACTAATCTTTCCCTAAAATTATTGGCTCCAGAACGCTCTCTAACAAATTATAAAGAGCATCTGCTGTTCGATTTTCGCTGACATCAAAAAAACCCCAAAAAACTTCATACAGACACCCTTTTATGACGTATCGAATAGTTATCGCACATTGGGAACGCTCTGTTATATCTGTTGTATCATCTGCCATTACACCGAAAAAAAAAACATTCCTTATATTTACTTCATTTTTAATAAAATCTTAAATATTCATGAATACAAGAAATTAGTTCGTTTTGTATGGTTTTAGACTGCCCTGTAAAAATATTGCTAAATTTTTCACAATGTTCAGTAAGGTCTTGATTACGTTTAATTAACATTTAAAAATTTCTTTAAAATTTCCTTGATTTATTGACTCTAAACCATTATGTCCCCGAAAAGGTAGTTCTTGTTTTCCCAACGGGTGTAACATCAATTAAATAACTAATTAATAATCGATTTTTGGAACATTTTCGTTGTATAAAATTTTGTTTAAACTAGCGTTTTCCTTTAATGCATCCTGAATGGTGGCCCTATTTTGCTCTAACCGCACCAAAGCCTGAAGTTTTTTATGTGCTCTTTAGAAGCCTCGTGCATTTTGGTACTACGAGAAAAAAAATTTTTAAACCATCTTTTGAGCACCATGTTTTTCGCCTTACCCAATAAAATACACGGCCAGCAATACAGACTCTGTTTATACGAACCCCGCAAAGCCATTTATAACTATCATACCAAGAAGTTTGAAACGTTCGCGAAGTCTCCCGACCCACCCTCTTTTTCGCTAATAACCGCCATTAATTTTGGTGTTGGCCGACTTTAATTTTGCCGTTTTTCCACTTCAGGTCGTCGCGAGAAAGGGGGTTTTGCAAAGAAAAACAATATCGTGAGAGGGATTCATTATTACATAATATTTTTAAATTAAAACCGGTACAAGATAAAAAAAAGTAACAAACAAATATTTTTAAACCAAACCAACAAAAAAAAAAAATTTTGCTGTGGCTATTATTAAAATACAAAACAAATAGGTACTGCTTACCAGGTTTTAAGGGCTTATGCCTTACCTCGAAAGTCTAAAATGCCAAACACAAACACCCGTTTTAAACCAGAAAGATTAAATACTACCCCGCTCTCTCTAATAGGCACGTGTCTATAGTCTAAATTATTATTTAATATAACGGTCGCAGTTGCAATTCCTATGCCGTGATCTAATTATAGAAACAAATAAATCACCCACACCTGATTCTTCAAGAAGAAAAAGAGAGGAGATGAACGAGATAGACAATATAATGTTGCCAAATTTCAAATACGCACCTTCTAAAGCGACCATTTGGCAATATGCAGCGATACAAGCCCAAAATTGTGGGCCTCAACGGATGCAAAAATTCGCGTATTTAAATCCTCGTCTTGTGCAGTTTGCGTGGTGGGGTAGCATAGCGTTGCATCGGCGATTTGTGACGCATATGAAGCCCTTTGGAGATTACTATTTTGTTACTATGCGATAGGAGGGTCTATTTGAGCGATTGGAAGGTGCGCGCGCTAAATTTAAAAGATATTATTTTAAATTATAATGTTATTTTAATGTTTTGATACTTTTAATAATTAGAAATTAGTTAAAAAGCGTTTTATATTTAAATAAATTTTACATTATATGTACTGCTGATTGTACCTGTAACAGTGTAATTTTACATGTGAGGCCCGGCCTCAGTTGCTTCATATGGCGAGCCGCCACTGAGTAAAGGATGAGGATTGGCAAACTTTTTTAGCGACAGCGAACATGATTGTCTATTAGAGATATTAAACTGGCCAGATTTTTGACGCCTGTTGCGCTTGTTTTCCAAATCAAAAGACTAGCTTAAGAAAATTATTGTAAGAGTAAACGCGACTATCGTCATTGTAACCATAACTATAAATAAGACTGAAAAAGTCAATATCGCTGATGTGAAGAAGAAATAGAGGTAGTGCTTGAGCCCAACCACTGTGTTCGCACGTCGTTGTCGATTTTGGGCCCAGTAGGATCTTTTAGAACATGCGCTAGAGTTGCTGGTTATCGGCAACTCTTGTTACCACCGTATGGAACAGGATCCGAAGCTAAGACGAACGCAAGGCTTAACTCAAGGTTTTAGCATACCGTGCTGATGAGTGAATGCCATCCTGTGCCTTAAACAGGTGTTTCCAATCCAACGGTGCCTCTGAGATACAGGGCGACCTCTCAGAGTCTCTCGCCTTACTGCGGTAATGCGGGGCTCTGCCGTGGTGGACTATTATTTCCCTAGCTCCAAACAGAAAGCGGACAGAACCGCTTTCATAGGAAAAAAGTGACAAAGGGGCGCTGATTGAAACGGATAAATCCGTTTCGAGAGGTGCCACCCAAGGTCACAAGCAGACAAAGGTGTTCCGACCGAAACGGGTAAATCCGTTTCGAAAGGTGCCCCTAAAGTCACAGGCGCCTGTTTCACGGGGAAGGGCTGATCCATCACGAACAAACAGGTGCTTAGGAAGGGATCCCTGAATCCAAACAGAAGGCGAACAGAACCGTTTTTGTAGGGAAAAGGCTCTCCTGGCTTTAAACAGAAAACGGATAGAACCGTTTTTATAAGGAAAGGCCGGAGAAACGACCTTGTTACAGGAACATCCGGTTCCTGTAACAAGGACGTGGTAGCTACCCACGTCACTAAACCAGGAGAGGTGGGCATGACGGATCATACTTTCCAGGAGACAGGAACACCAGAACACATATTGTGCTCGTGTACGGTAGCGACACGAGTAAAAGGAGATGTAAGAACTTTCACCCAATTTGATATCGGATTCGTTGGAAGTCTGATCCTGTTGGGAGAAACATAAAAAGGTGTGAGCCACAATAGACCGAACGGTCGCGATGGAGGGCGTAAAAAGTCCACTCACTTTAAACCTATCCTAACCTAACCTAGTGCTTGAGCCCTGGGGCACCCCAGCTTTAACTTGGTAAAAGCTGGAAGAGTGACCATCTGCAATGGGTCGATTATAAAGGAAACTGGAGATCCATAACAAAGTTTAGAAGAAAGACCGTAGGAAGAAAGTGATAAGGAGCGCATTATGAGAAAAAGAAAAAAATATCTGTTGAGGGTCTTCTGTGACGGAATCCGTACTGTCTATCATGTAAAATTGTGTGTTTGTCTAAATACTTAAGGATTTGGAAATCAACGAATTTTGCGTTTATATTAAAAACAACTGAGAGAAGAGATACGTTTTTTTAGTTAAAGGGATATTTTTAGATTTTTTCTTGGAGATAGGTTGCACACCTACAACTTTCCAGTTCTTCGGAAAAATGACCGTGTTATAAGAGATTAAATTATTGTACAATTTATTTTATTTATATTTTATGAATATAATGATTTTACTGCAAAAAACTCTTCTTTTTTTAATTTGTTTAAACAAAATTATTCAACTCTCAGCAATTGTGTTCAAAAAATGAATAGGGATGTAAGTGCCACAAACTGAAATTTTCAGTATTCAAATAAATCTGTCTTAAATATTTGCTTGCGCTTACACAATGCTGCTATCTTCGAAGTGCTTTTGAAACTAGTAGGAATTTTTCTGGCATTTACAACCTTTTTCATTGCATTATGGCTTACACAACCCTTTTCACTAAAAAAGTCATTTTTTATTTTTTGGCACTTACATCCTTTTCCAGTTTTTGTACTTAATTGTTTATAAATTTAAGCAACTACTGAGGGCGTCCAAATTATTTTTTTTTTAAATATTTAAAAGCAAAATTTGGGCTATTTGAAAAAAATTCGAATGTCTAGGTTCAATACTTTGGACTCTACCCAAATTGCAAAATTTCCCATTTTTTAGGCGAAATTGGTTTGCAAAATTTATGGAACGAAATTTTAATATACTTTGGCATGATGTTTGATCATAGCATACATTTTTTTCGGGCCTAATATGGCCTCAGGGGAATCTAGGCATCCATAAAATCCATACAAAGAACTACAATTTTTGCCTTTTTTTGTTTATTGCTATTTTGCGTAACACATTTTACGATTTCTAACCAATCTTATCTTATACAAGATTTAGTTAAAAAGCTATTTTTTGCCACAATATTTCTCTACCACCAATAAAAACAAAGTTATGAGCGCTTAAATTAAAAAGAATTATGTTTTTTTTCAATTTTTCTTACGTTTTGTCTATTTAACAAATGTTTCGTACCGTTTTAAGCCTTTGAGGGATCATTTTTTAATTCTTGTTGTACATATTTTTCTGAAGGGTTTCTAGTAAAAACATGTCTTCCACCTCGTAAAACCAACAGCCATTGTATTTTACCGATAAGGCCTGAACTACTACCAAAATAAAAATGTTACAGGAGAAAACCACCTCCGAGAAACACTCCATATATCATAGAACGTTGGCTTTTTCAGCTTTTCGGTATACTTATTAAAGCAGCTTTTCATGCTTCGCACTAACTGATCTCGCTGAGATTTGTTTTTTTTTCTTGGTTTTGGTCTAAATTGTCCCTTACTTCGTTTTTTTTCCAGCAGGAGTAACTAGAGGACTATTAACCTTGCTGGTTTGTTATCGGGTAACGTAAAATTTACTAAATACACCAATTTTATTTTAAGATCAGAGCCAGCTTTAGGGCTGAGAAGGCCCTTGGGCAGATTTTGTGTGGGGCCCTACATCTTACTATTCAAAACAAGGTTCACAAGAACGAGTTGTTATTTTCTCCTGCTGAATCCGAATCCGAAACTCGCTTTTCCGGAAAAGTGGTCAGAAAATTACTATTTAATTGTTTAATACATTGTATCTAATTAACTATTAAAGATAGAAAATGTTCTCAAATACTTTTTTGTTTCTTACAAAAAAAGAAACAAAATGGCGTTTTTTAAATTAAAATTCGTCAATTAGAACTGGAGATATTGCAAATTTTATGCAAAAATATTGCAAAATAACGATTTTTGCTAACTTTTCCGTCATAACTTAGCTTCTATTCAACGTAAAAAGGTCCACAGCCGCTCGTTTTAAACTTAGGGTCTAAGATTTAAAATGAGAGATAGATAGATTATTTTTGACAAAAAAAGCAGCGTAATTTATTTATAAGCATTTTCAACTAAAAAATATTTAAAATATCATTGACAGAAGTTTTTGAAATCGAAGGTGAAATCATTCTTGTGCTCAAAACGAATAATTTGAGATTATTGTGGTGGCCCCTCTTTTGGGCTTGTTTAAGGTGTTTAGGGCCTTTTAGAAGGTCAAGAAAAAATCAATGGAATCGTTTGATCACAACACACTAGATTTAATTTAAAATTAATAAAGAATAAACTAAAAATTAGGAAAAAGTGTTTTTTGAGCAGAACTGTTCGCAAAACCATACTTTAAAGCATGTGAGAACTAAAAACATTACTTGGAACATTTTTGGCGCCTACCAAGGTGTCGACAGGTAAAAGGAGGATGTGAATTAAAAGTGTCGAGAACCGGTACCACCATCAAAGTTTTATACGCAGTCATGCTGTTTAATGAATTTCTAACTGACCCAAGAATGACTGTGCAGCAAGCCCAGTAGCTACTTTTCTTATCTATGTAAAATAATTGACTTGACGCCGGGTCTAGTAGTTTTTTTGTTACGTTCAGATACACGATACAGAACAACGGATTCTTTTTACCAATTAATAATAGTTATAAGCACAGTTTTTTGATTGGTGGAATTTTTAGTGAAGCTTTTTTGTTTTTTTTTTTATGTTTTAAGCCAGTATGAACTTTTTCCCTTAAAATACACGGTGTAAAATTAAATAAATAAAAATTAAATAAAACAAAGCCTTAAGTTGTTCCAATATTTATGTAATTTATTAAATTAATAGTGACAACCTTTATGAGGGGTAGGATTAATTAGGTAAAAAATGAATTTTCATTAAAGAACCTGTTAATGTAAATAAATGTATTTAAGTGAGGTGTTATAAAATAACATTTCGTGGGTGTTGTGTAAAATTTTTATCTTAAAATATGCTGATATGAGCCGATGGCAACAACTTTAAGTGGGCGCCTCAGTAAAAAATGTGTTTTGCGGTGGACATCAGAACTTATAACTGGATCATCTAAAAAAAATAAAGATATTCTATTAGTTTTTAAGTTTTCCCTGTCAAAATTTATTTATTTATTTATTTCATTTTTGGATTTTTTATGGCACATAGAAGAGAAAATGTCGAGTTTTGACGAAAAAATCGACAATCAAGCCGGTATAAAGAATACTTAAAATTAAACAAAAATCGACATCGTTACCTCGGTAAATATGTGCAAAAATTTAAAATAATCGGTACAGTGGATTCGAGTGACAGTATCCACCGACTTGAAGAAAGCAAGTTGTGGGAAAATCAATTTAAAGTTTCACACTGCAAAATTAAATTCCTCATAAATAAAGTAGTATTTTTTTTTTACTTACATGGAGTTGTCAATGCAAAGTCCATACATCACGGAACTGTCATCCTGGGTGTCAAGAGCACGTTGCTCTTGCACGTGGGAGATGGACAGATAGAGCATAACAGGTGTAAAATAATCTTACTGCGCATGTACAGAAAACCGCATTGGGAGGACTAAAAACGCTCTATCTCCGTTAGTTTGTTTCGCATTGACTTGAAATTTTTCTTATTAATCAAGTAAATTTATACTATAAGAGTATCACAATGTATTACATTTCATAATGAATTTAACAAGTCTCAGCAAACGAAGTATTTTTTTGTGAAAACTACAGCATCTATCAAAAAAAAGTAGTTTATTACCGAAATGTGGAAATTACCTGTTGTTTATTAAAAACTGTGAGGTTATCACAATTTAAGTTTCTTGCGAGTAACGCACAGTACGAATATATAGTGCATTCGTAAAGTAATGGATAAATTCGTTAAAAATCCAAGGAATAATTATTGGAAAACATGCTAAAACCCTTTTTTTGCATTTTTTTTCCGATAAAATTAATATACATAGGATAATTCCCTTAGGAGGTATGACGTCAACGATATTTTTTAATGGCAACTCCCATTTTTTTATGTAGTTTGAAAAAGCACATTTTTCCCATCCGATAAGATAATTTTAAGTATAGGTTATATCAAAAAAAATTTGGAAAACACCTTTCTGCAATTTTTGGATATTAAATTTAACGGCAATGAAAACTTTGAAAATAACAAAACTTACGGCCGAGTGATGATCGCGTTGTTAAATTTAGCAATGGAATTAGCAATTGTTAAAAGTTAACAACGGTTTAGAATGTTGAACAAAATCTCAGATTTTGACAGGTTGCCTACTAAAATCATTGAATAACACTGTTACACTGACAATGACGCTTTGTTAACCATTCTAAACCGTTGTTAACTTTTAAGAAGTAACCGCGTCTAGCCGTTAATGTTTAAATCGTGGATAGGTGGCTGCCTGATATTTGCCTTGACAATCAATATATGATTATTGTCAGCTGTCAGTGACTTAAAATTAAACTTAAATAATTCTTTAAGGTAATTCTTTAAAGACTTAATTTCTGCGATCTTTATATTAAAGCACCCAATTTAAAGTGTGTATCGAGAAAAAAAAATATGTTATTTTCTAAAAAATGGTACAATTAACGAAATGACAAAGAATTGAAATTCTTACCATGATTAGTTTTGAACACAGGATGCGTAGCCAAAACAAAGTAGTTCAGTATTCAATGGAATTCATCGTGATAATAACTTCGTAAAAACATCATTTTTGTGGCAAGGCTACCTTTTCTTTTAACGACCATGTCAATATAATAGACAAATTTGCCGTTATTGGGCTACGATGAATTCCTGATAAATGACGGAGTGTCATACTCAAAATCCCTAGAAAGTAAATGGGCGATGCGGCATAGTCGACAAAATAATCTAGCTTCCTCTTTCTTTGAAGTGAACTTAACCGGTAAAAGATATTTGGATTTACTAATTTATGACCTTATTCTTGCACAATCTGCTGTGTATTTAGATATAGAGAAGCCTGATCATCAGAGAAATGCATTTTCTTTCAACAAGAGGGTGCATTTCCCCATTATACAGCACCTGTAGTATGTGCTTATTTAGATAAGGTCTTTCGCAATTATCGGATTAGAAAACGGGAACCAATTGAGTGGCCACCTATATCTCCAGATTTGACACCCCTAAATTACTTTTTGTGAGGATACTTGAAAAGTAAATTGTACATTAGAAAGCCAGAGAATTAAAAAGAAAGAATTCAATCCATACCCAAAGTTATTCCACTGGATGTTAAAAAAAGTTTTTTTTAAACTCCGCAATAAAAATGGGAATTGCTATCTAAAAAAAAACTGAAATTTGAAAACCATATTTTATTTTTTCATAATTCCATTTTAAAAAGGTTTTTAACATATATTGTTTTCGCGCTATTTGATAGTGCTTCAAGATTTTACATCCGACGTTTCCTCGCCATCATCGTTAACTTTTTTTTTATAGGTACCACATTTAATTTATACATAGATTAATATTGCTTGTTAACGGATTTTAACAATAACAAAAATAAATAAACATATTGTACTTCAAATGCCCGTAACCTTGGTTATTTAAAAAAATATCTTCTTTTGTAAAAAGGAAATGTAAGTATAAATTTTTAGTGGAATTAAGTAATTTAAATAAAGATATAATGTTAAAACTTTATTACAGAATAGAAGTATGCAACAAAATAGTGTAGATTAACACCTGTAGAATTCTATGACGACGCGGAGTTTCACCACATAGATGCCTACACAAAAGGGTTCTTCTTATTCTTCCCTAGAAGCCGTCTTGAATCACTACCGGAGGCAGCGCAGCCTCTTGGGCTTTTTGTGCCTAATCGTCCATTATCCTTTATACCAATCCTCTCATTAGTCTTGTTCCTTTCACAAGTGTGTATAACCCCGAGACTGATTGGTTGATATAGTCCTGTGGGAACATTTCCGGTTGCCCAAATAATGCCTGCCTTGTGATTCAACGCTTCACATTCACGATATGGTAGTTGGCTGTTTCTTTATCCTCGTCGCACATTTTGCAACTTGGGTCCCCAATGAATGAGCCTATCTTGTGTAGGTGTCCCCTTAGGTTATCGTGCCCTTTAAGCAGCCCTACTGTTATGCAAAGTCTTTTCCTACTTTGTATGAGTAGATCTTTCTTCGTTCTTTTGGATTGGCCCCTTATGAAGTTTTTCCATGTCTAATTCTACTGGGGTTTCCCCAGTATTCCTCGTGTTTGTTACGGATCCATTTTCCGGTTTGCCTTCGTAAACAAAAGAGAATAGACAAACACCTGTAGAATTCTATGATGACGCGGAGTTTCACCGCAGATATGCCTATACAAAAGGGTTAAGTCATTTTAAATTATTTGAGATAATCGAATACGTTATAATGAGTTTTAATCTTTTTTGATGCTATTATTTGAGGAACCTGCATTGCACTTGTTCAATAACGGAAAACTTTAAAAATATATACTTATAATAACGGGTAAGAAGAGTAAGTTTTTAATTACTACATTCTTTGCCTAAAAAATAGTGCTGCAACCTGACAAAAAATTATTGAAGAAAATTATCAAAAAAAAGTAATAAAGTTGACCTTACTTAAATAATTTCTTAATTTTTCGTTAGATTATGCAAAATAAAATGAACTACTTATACAAATACCACAAACGCGAATATATTCTAGCATACTCTTACTAAGTTTTATTAATGAAATATGCTTTTTGATTTGTTATTGAACTGGGCGGTTTATGAGGGTTTAAGGCTAAGTACCTGCCGGCGTACTTTAATTACAAACAAAGAAGGGTATTTAATGTCTGTAGTCCTTGCAGCGTTCTGCGTTAAAGAACGTCTGAATAAAATAAATTTGGGCCAATACTTGTTTGGGTAAATGTTTGATACTTTTTTGATATTTTTAGAGTGTTGGAGTTAACAGAAATTTTACTGGTATACAATAACCAAATTTTACTAGATTTAGTATTAACTTTATAGGGTACTGGTACATACTTGTATCACCCATCACTCTAACTAAACTATAACATATGACATTGAGCCCTGCAATGTCCAAGGATAACATACTTTACTAACACTTAAACGCTTCCTGGTATTTACCTTTACCACATTTGCTTTAGGCAATATCTTCCGGGAAAAAAATATTTTCTCCCCGAAAAGTGGTTGGTATATACCAATAGTTGCAACACCATGTCTGTGTAAATTTTTCGTTCTCGTAAACTTTTTACGCTTTTTTATTTAAAGAAATGTAAAATAGAATATTTATAGGAAATGTAAGTAAATACTGACAAAATCAGTATAAATAAAATTACTAACACTACTGGCTGTATTTATTTAAAATTCATAAAAATATGCAAATTACCCATGTTCAGAATAAAATCGACCAATTATATTTATCTAAATTATGGGTTGACATTTTCTAACTCATTAACTTATGAACGATTTTTATGTTTTTTGGATATGTTACTCAAGGATATATTCTTGCTAGAATGTGTAGAAAAGATTTTTAAAAATTCATACAAAACTATATTTGGAGGCAAAATTTTGAAGCAGTGATTTTATTGTTGTTGCAGAAAATGTGGCAAAATAAACATATAGGTACTTTTAGAATAAATATATATATATATATTAAATAATATAAATATATATATATATATATATATATATATAT
>JAHBCN010015309.1:0-21160 GCA_019359885.1 Listronotus oregonensis
CCTTTAATGCTTTAAAACCCCAAATTTGATTTTTAAAGAGTTTGTGAAATTCGGACAGACCATCGTACCAGGGTTGGTAGTTTAAGTCCCATGTGTTTATCAAAAATGTGGTTATTAGAAATAAATAAGATTTTTTTTTTCTAACCGATTTTCCACAATAATGATCTTAAAACGATCATGCTATAATCTATGATTCAAATAATATTTAATAATAATATGGCGAAGAAATTTCCTTTTTATTATACCATTATTTACATAAAATACGTACTAGAGAAATAATTTAACATTCCGTTGCATTTAATTTGTATGTAAATATTCATGGAATGTTCACTCCCCCCAAAAAATTTTCTTTAAGACTTTGTTTATATAATTACTGTAATAAATTTTTAAATTTTTTAAATTTTAAACATGTCAATATATTTTTGAATTAGGAAATTATATGTTGGATTCTTTATATGACAACAGGGGGGTTTTTTTAGTATTAGTATGAAAGGGGGTTTATATTGATTGCCAAAAACTTGGCTGCTTCCACAATTTAAAGTTATTATTAAAACGGTTATTTTGCATTCCTATTATAGACAGTCCCCCCAAAAAAAAGGGAATTGAAGCATACCCTTTAAATAGTGAAAATAATAATAATTTTATTAATAGGTTTTAAGGATGACTGCGGTTAGTTCTGGTAGAACTAGAATATGTAGAAAGGGAAAAAAAATAGCCGTATTGGAGAAACAGTTTATCCCCCAATAAGCCATCTAAACCCAACAAATTTGTTTGTCTGTCGATGTCGCCCAAGGGCCAAAAACTCGACTTTGACATTTGTTAAAAAATAGTTAGCGTACTTAGTATGCTAAAGAAAAGTTTGCGAAAGGTTATTGTTCTCGTATATATCGATTAGATGGCATCAGAGTATAATTGTTTTAAGATGACTAATTTTGCACTTTATAGCTCTATTTCCTCACTAATTAAAATCATTCATCCTTTAAAATCTATGGATCAATAATCAAGGCATAGTCAGTATTTTCTTTTTAAAAGGGCATACTGGGTACGATTGCTCCCTTCTTTATAAGGTTGGCTGATGGTCTATTAGAGTAGCTCCAGAAGGGAATCATATGTTAGATGAAATGCTTTTTGCTAATAAACTGTTAACATTGTTACCTGCATATTTTACCTTAGTTTTATCAATAATATCCAAGTACCAATTATTCAATTTCTTAGTGTGTTAGAGAACGCCGTAGTACCAACACAAAATACAATGTGACCACCTCTTTACTAGCCCTTAATAATATCTAGGTAATGTCATGCAAACGAGAGCTACTATGAATTGTGGGATTCGAACCACCCACAACGTCATATGATAGTCGCCACTCGGTAGGTTCAATCCCAATATGTAGTTGATTTTCTTTCGATTTTGTACGTGATACGACAATGTTAGTGTAAGGTATAAATTATCAAAATAACACATTAGTATGACGGGGTACATGCAAATCAGTGTAATCCTTTTTGTAACCATTTATACGTAGATCACGCCGAAAAATTCTGCATACTAGTATACCCAAGACACCTATGATACGAAGTAGGCTAAAAGTAAAATCTACATTCTTTTAAATCTTGACATAAGCAATTGCAAGTCGATGCCTAGTTTTTCGTATTTTTTTTTATAATTTGTCAGCGTTAAATTTGAAAGTGGTCTGTGCCCAAAGCAGTGCACTAAAAGACTTCGGGCTGCTTTTGGTGATGAAGCCGAGTTCCAGGACTTTGTATAAATGGTTCAACGAATTTAAGTTTGAACGAATTTCGTGAGGGGCGGCAAATTTCTACTGTCACTAAAGAGAACATAGCTACTATTTCACAAATGATAGAAGAAGAAAATCGTGTAACAAATTAAATTATTCGGGGTACTTTGGGGATTAGAATGACTGCAATCGAAAAGATCTCACCATCATCTTGAAGTTAAAAAAGTTTGTTGTCATTGGGTTTCCCATAATTTAACCAAAGCTCAAAAAGCACATCGCGTCAAATGGTGCACAGAAATTCTAATAAAATACGACAATGGTAGATCAAATGCTGTCTACGACATCATCACTGGTGACCAAACATGGATTTGTGCTTTTAAGCCTGAATCAAAACGCCAGTCGGCTCAATGGGTGTTTCCAACTAACCCCAATCCAGTTAAAGTTGGATAGTTCCGCAGTATTGGGAAGATGATTGCGTGTTTTTTGTAAAATAGGGTGTAAGTTCGATGAGTGCGTCCAAGAAGCAACATACGAGTAGTTTTGCACCACAACAATGCTTCGTTTCATACGGCGCTGCAAACAAATCGATTTTTAGAGCAGTCGAAGGTGAAATTATTGGAACATCCACCTTTCAGGGGACTTATCACTATGTGACTTTTTTTTGTTCCAAAAATTTAAAGATAAAATGCGTGGTCAGCGTTTTTCAAATCCAAATGAAGCTGTTTCTGCGTTTAAAAACCTTGTTTCGGAAGTGACCTAGGAACAATGGCATTCATGTTTTACTGATTGGTTTTATCGAATGAATAAATGTGTTGAGTTAAAAGAAGAATATTTTGAAAAACAATAAAGCAATTTTTTCTCGCAAATAAGTTGTATTTTTTATGGTTTGCAGAAATTTTCGGTGCGATCTACGTAACTTTAGTATCGTTAGACCTTCTAAAGAAGCCCTAACCAGGCGACCCATGATATAGTGATTTTTAAAATAAATACAAGGTTATCATAAAGTAAGGAATATATTTCAGATTATTATATATTTTTAACAAACTAAGTTAACAACAACATGTGAAAGAAAATCGATTACTTAAATAATGGGATTTCATATGTCCAACAGTGGTTAACGCAAATGTTCGATATGTCGTCCATTTTGCTGATGTACGATTATCAATCGTTCCTTCAAATTGTACACAGCGTTATTTAGCATTTCTGGCTGAATTGCAGCAATTTGCTCTCTAATAGAGTGTTTTAATTCCTCCAGCGTTGTTGGTCGTGTTCTAAACACTAAATTTTTTAAATAGCCCCACAGCCAGTAATCCGCTGGGTTAAGATCAGGCGAATTTACGTTTACGTGCGGTTTACTTTGATAATAATTCTATAAGTTGCGATGATTACGTCTGACAACTGTTGACAGCAGTTGACACGACAACTGTTTTGTTTTTCATAGATACAGTAAAAACAGTGGATCTTTTGGAACATGCGCTAGAGTTGCTGGTTATCGGCAACTCTCTTAGCGTATAGAACGGGATCAAGCTAAGATGAACACAAGGCTTTAACTCAAGGTGTTAGCATACCGTGCTGATAGGTGACTTACATCCTGTGCCTTAACAGGTATCTCCAACGGTGCCTCTGAGATACAGGACGACCTCTCAGAGTATCTAGCCTTATTGCGGTAATGCAGGGCTCTGCCGTGGTGGACTATTACTTCCCAGCTCAAACATAGGAACAAAGTGACAAAAGGTGCGCTGACCGAAACGGATAAATCCGTTTGGGAAGTGCCACTCAAGGTCACAAGAGACAAGGTGCGCCGACCGAAACGGGTGAATCCGTTTCGTAAGGTCCCCCTGAATCACCGGCGCCTCCTTCACGGGAAAGGACTAATCCATCCCGAACAAACAGGTGTTTGGGAAAGGGTCTCTGAATCCAAACAGAAGGCGGACAGAGCCGCTTTTACAGGAAAAAGGGTTCCCTGGCTTTAAGTAGAAAGCGGATAGGACCGTTTTCATAGGATAAGGCCGGAGACCTGGTAGCTACCCACGTCACTAGACCGGGAGAGGAGGGCATGATGGATCTAATCGTCTGTTCGTCATACTCTCCAGGAGACAGGGTCACCAGAACACATTGTGCTCGTGTCCGGTAGCGACACGAGTAAGAGGAGATGTAAGAACTCTCTCCCAATCTGGTATCGGATTCATTAGAAGTCCGATCCTATTGGGAGAAATATAATAAGGTGTGAGCCACAATAGACCGAGCGGTCGCAGTGGAGGGCGTAAAAGGTCCACTCACTTTAAACCTACCTACCTACCTACAGTAAAATCCAATTATAAGAGGCAGCTTGATTCAATTTACTTTTTGCTACTAGCTTTTTTTTTTAAAAATATAAGACTTTAAAGTATACCCCTTACTTTATGATGACCCCATATTAATTTAAAATGCGTTTCACAAATAACCAACCACCGATTTAGTACAGTGTACATTTATGTTACTTTAATTACTAAAAATAAGTAATAATTACTGTGGCAATGTTTTTACTTAAGAAACAATGCAAATTACGTCAAGACAATATACGTCATTTTTAAAACCTATTATTTACCTTTACCGTTACCCAAGTCATTATGAAAAAAAGAAAGAGTTTGAAAAAATAATTGCGGTGAAAAGCTGTAATTGGATCATCGATAGTAGAAGTATTTTGATATTGGTATATAATTCTATATTTTACAAAATCTTATATAACGAACCCAATCAATTTTAATACTTTTTTTCTGTAATTTGTAACACAACAATAACAAAACCGCAGGTTTTATCTTGTTGGTGCAATTTCTACCACAATATTGTTTTTAGCTAACGTATTTAAAATCTAGTTAAAAATACTCGTTTGCGGAAGTACATTGCTTAAGTTTTTTAAATATTTAAATTAATAAAAAATCATATTTTTAAACGGTTTAATTTAGTAATTTAATATTCTTTTAAATATGTTGACTATGTGAGACTTGTTAATTTTAATATTGTTGTCTTTTAACAAAAATAAATAGTGAAATGCATCAGAGAGTTGTATCATAAAGCTTCGTGAACGTCAGCTGCAGTTCCGTTGGAAAAATGAGCTGCGGTAGCCTCCCAAACACGAAGGAAAAACAATATATTCAGCCATTTATTCCCAACAAAAACTTATTAAATTGTAGCTAACCCAATATCTTGAAGAAAAAAACAGTCAGCTGATTATAACATGGGACATTATTCGTCTGCTGGTCGCTCACTGAAAAAAAAATTTCAATCATTTCCTCTTAACTAAAAATTTACCTGATGATAGCTTATATCCAACGATGCATAAATATAATACAGGGTGTCCCAGAATGTGTGGGCAGTCTCTCGACGTCTATTAGAAAACCCAAAAATATTATGACAAGTTTTTTCCTACGAGCCTTCCCTGGAAATTGTTTTTTTTTAATAACTTTTAAAATACCAGGCATAATTTAATATTTTTTTAATATGATGGTAACTAGATAAGTCTTCCCAAAATGAACCCATTAAATCATATTTGGCTTATTTAGTTTGCCAGGGACGGACTAGCTCTGACAATAATAGAATTTGTTTACACCCTGTATGATAAAGGCTCAACAATATTATTTTTGGATAGCTTTAACGTTAAACTAAAAAAAAGTATTCTTGATTGACATCGATAAAATTAACTGTTTACGAGAAATTAAACATTAACGGCCGAATGATGATCGCGTTGTTAAAAGTTAACAACGGTTAAGAATGTTTAACAAAATGTCAGATTTTGACAGGTGGCCTACTAAAATAATTGAATAACACTGACAATGACGTTTTGTTAAACATTTTTCCTTGTTAACTTATAAACAATTGTTTTTAAAAATTTAAAAAGCCATCAAAATCCCATTTTTTTAATTTTTCATTATAAAGGGGGTTTTCAAATGTACGTCAATATTTAAAGGGGGAATTTTTAATCCTTCTGGAAAACTTTATTTGAACGTATATCCCTTTAATTTTAGATACAGGGTGGTAAAGTTTTTAAAAAAAAATCATTTATTTGAATATCTGTAGTACCACTTAAGATATTTTAATGAAATTGGGAAAAAACAGACTATAAATCAAAACATTTTTAGTGTACCACATTTTTTTTATTTGCCAAAATAGGCAGGTCAAACGAACGCCACTGGTGGAATTTAAAAAAATGTGGTACATTAAAAAATGCGAGAGTTGCACACATATTCTGGGACACACTGTATATGTCAGCTGGCCCTAATCTGAGGCAAAACCCGTCGTCTTCGTGTTTGAGAGGCTACGGCCGCTTATTGCCCCAACGGAACTGCAGTTGACGTTCACAAAGCTTTATGATGCAACTCTCTGATTGATTCCACTAATTATCGCTTGAGAAGAACTTGGTCATGTAAATCTGTCACTTGCTTCAGGACCATTAGGTTATTATAGTGTTAATACCTTCCATTTTTTTTATTATTTTTTTTTAGTTTCTACTAAAATGTAATTTCTAATTTCGAACTTGCATACTACAACATTGTTTTTATTCCACAAAAAATTACCTAAAGCACTAAAATTGCCAAATAACGTTTACGTCTGTATACCCCCCCATCAACGTCTAGGTAATGTCATCTAGGCACACGATTTTTTCTGGGCGTTATCCACCCAGCGTTGCTTAACTTCGCAAGAATTAACATTACCGATGATATTGTTTTTTTATGGATGTCGATGGTGTTATTGAGCTTGCAAAAGAGTGTGTTGCCTTAATGGATTTTTTTTTTTTGGGTAAACCAAAAAAAGACCAAAAATTTTTCCTTTTTTGAATTTTTTTAAAAAAATTTTAGCTAATAAAAATTTTAAGACAAAATAAAATTTCCAATGTCGTTTCGTCCTTTTCTTAAAAAAAAAAAAATGGATATCGGCTAGAGAAGTCCCTAATCCTCTCCAGAGAACAAATGGATGAGTTCTTAGCAAATGTAGATGATAAAGAACATCTATTCCGTAAGGTATTTTTATACAAGAAATAAGCATTTTGAAAATATTTGTTAAAAGGCTTCAATTTTGTTTTTAGTTTGTTCCCATATTCGGTCTAACTGGAGCATGTAGACGGCAGGAGTTGGTGAATTTGTCAACAACACATGTTAAAGACTCTTAACTTACATATTTTTGTTAATAATTTTGTATAATAATTTCTAGAAAAATGGAAAATGGTAATTTACTTAATAAAGTAAAAAAATATGTTCCGTTGCGACCATATATGATGCCATATAAGAGATTTTTTAACTCAGCGACCCGTAGGAGATCACAAAATTGAAAAAATGGCAGCTGTTGTCGCCAAGTATCTAGGCCTAGCTTACCCCTCTTCATGTACGAAACATGCTCCAAGCGTCCATCAGCTGTGGTGCTGGCTAGCACGGGATCAAATATGGAGGCCATTAAAAGGCACGAAGGATAGCGGTCCTCTTCGGTAGCAGAAGGGTATATTGGGAAAATTTGGGGTTTACTAAGATTGCCGTTGCTAAAACAAGTTCGGGCAAGAGCCCTGGACATCGTCTCTTTTGTATCAAATGATATTAGTTTCAATAGCACTAAAATTTTGGACTTCCATTGTCTTTATTTGTTATTTGTTACACAACGTTTTGGTTAGTGATGTATCTCCAACCGTTTTAAAGTGATTACTAAACTATTCTAAAAGCGCACTTATAATATACTATCCCGAAAACATTGAACTTCACCGACCTGTCACGGTTCAGCAACGGTGCTGATATTCGAATGTCGATACTAGGCTTGCTAAATACATTTTGGTTGTTACAATTATTATAGCTTCTTTAAATTTGGGTTTTCCACCATTGTGGGTGTTGTTTTAACCAAGCGTGTTTGGCAATCCCTGACTTCGACGTTTCACCTGTTCCGTATGTTTTTTGGGTTTTTTGAATCTAACTTTTAGTGGTTTTTTGTTTCGTGTATACCTCAAATTTCATTCACAGGGTATTTGGTAGATCGTCAATTTTAAACCTTTTTTCGGGCTCGTCTTAGTAAGAATGCTTCTTAGAGTAGTGTATGATTTAAATACAGTTTTAATATTATACATATTCGCGATCCTGGGGATCTTTTCCAAAGTTCTTTTAATATATGGAATTGTCATAAATATTTGGTCATGTGGAATCTCGTTTGAGTTAGAGATTTTTGTCTTATTTTGATATTTTTTTATTGTTTCCTTTACCAGTTTCTCGCTGTATCCGATCTGCATAAGTTCCCTAGTTATGTTACTTATTTCCTCTTGCAGGGATTCGTTACTGTTACATAAGGTCACTGCACGATTATATAAAATACCCTCTGTTTCGTTTCGTTGGAGTAATTAAAATTCTGGTGTAAATATTGTCCAGTGTGGGTAGATTTTCTGTATAGCGAGGTTTGCAAATATCCATTATTTCGCTTAACTAGAACGTCGAGAAAATGTAGGGCCGAATTTTGCTCCTTTCGCATTGTGAATTTAATACAAGGTCGGAGACAATTTAGATGTTTTAAGAAATCTTCAAGTTCTTCGTCATTACCTGTCCATACAGTAAAATTAACGTCAACATATCTAAGCCAAACTTTTGGTTTAATTGGTGCAGTTTTAATAGGGTATTTTCACACAATTAATATTGATAATGTTGTGTGTAAAAATTAAAAGTAGGAACGCAATTAAGCAAAACCTGCTAAATATCACGGAAAAATACAAACCCCTTACTTTTCTATTTAAAGTTTAATTATCATTGTAATTTAAACCCGCCACTCCCCCAACCAATCAAATTCAACATGGATGCCAAGTCTGTTTTTTGGAACTATCGATATCGACAATCGTATCGATTTTAAGAAACTAAAATGCGAAATGCTTTTTTTGACTTAACACTAAACACAGCCAGAAATACCTAAATAGTTTCAATTGGAATAAAACATAAAAACTTACATCAAAATGGTTTTCAAACAATAATAGGATGTCCTTGGGCATTTTCTCAATACCTACAGCGCACACCAGGCTTTTCTCCTATCGTCTTGTTGAAGAGAAAAAAATATTTTTGAAGATCCTAAACGCCTTTTTTTGGTTTTGCAAATAATAACAATACACTTTTTTTCATTTTGAATAAAATAACGGAAATTTACTCGTAAAAAGGTTCATCAAGGAAAGTTTGGCGATAATAATAACTATAGTAATAAATTTGGGAATATTTGGAAAAAAACAAACACTATTTCAAATTAAAAATTATTAATAAATATTAAGGTTACAGGTTATACAGGTTGACATTGACAATATGCAATGACGGAAACGCCAATTTTGTAGATTTTTGGCATATCGATATTTGATGACAGGCGTATCGAATAACAAAAACCCGACAACAAAGCGAAATTCCACCAATAGAAAATTTGGGGGCCGTGACGTCACGGGCCTACAAAATTTCAAACTTAAAATTGATTTTTAAGGGTTTCCGGGGGCCCAAAAAAAAAAAATATTTTTCTTTATTTTCATGTGGCTTTGCAATAAGCTAATAAAAAAATCATGAAAAACGCCTATTGCGTGTTCCTCAAACCATTTCATGTAAATATTTGCTACCACTGGGGAGAGCGATGAACCCATGGGAAGTCCATCATCCTACGCGTAGTACCCATCTTTCACCTGAAAATAGGAATCCATCACTCCATCCAGCAGCAGGGTGATGCGTTGTGTAACAAATACTAACACTTTCTAGGAAACAAATAATATTAGTAATACTGCAAAAAAAAAAAATGAAAAAAAAAAAAATTTGAAAATTTATATATATTAAAAAAATAATTTATAAATATATATATATATATATATATATATATATATATAAAATATATAAAATATATAAAAATATATAAAATATAAAATATATAAAATAAAATATATATATATATATATAATATATATACATATATAAAATAATAAAATATATAATAATAATGGGGTATAATTACTTTAGTGCAATATTGTGTAAGTAAATAATAAAGATGTAAAAAATGTACAAAATGTTCCTTACGTAGTTTTGGATATCATAAGAAAGTGTAAAATAAATACTTATTTTATTTAAATTTATAATAAACAACTGTTTGTTATGTAATCGTACATAAAAATTATCATTTAAAATAGGAAAATAGAAAATAAAACGACGAATCTAATGGCGCTGTCTCCTATCGGACCACACGGCTAGTTGAACTACCTGGTATAATATAAATACGGAAGGATAAGGATTACTGAAACGTGCGACTCATAAAAGATAAAATGTTTAATTCAAATCAGTTTGGTCACAAATCAAATAATTTAAAAAGCTGTTATTTTCACTTTCTAATCGATTTTCTTGAAAAGAATCCAACGAATCTGGGTTAATAGGAAGCTACAAGCGTATTAGTTTTTCAATAACCGACATAATGATAATCCTGAAGTAATTAATTTTAATGACCATAATTTTACTGCTAAATCCCAAAATAATGCGAAACCCCCTGGCTTTTCCTTAAAAATTTTTGGTTGGTTTTCTTCATGTATTAAAGTAGATGTAGTAGTAGTAGTAGTAGGAAGTGTGTTTTGATAATTTAATTTTACATTTTTACAAGAACAACTTAACCATTAAAACTTCTAATTTAAATAAACTAACACAGTCTTAAAGCATTTTTTTTAACCCTAGAAAGGTTCAGGAACTTTTTTTTTAAGATCTTTTGCATATATTAAGGATATGATTAGACTGCGTTATTTGAGACAAAAAGGAAGTTAACAAATATATTTTAATATTTTAATAAGTCAATAATATTTTTTAATTATTTTTTGTTAAAAACCTGAAGTAAAAGGTGGTAAGCTCGTAAGATTCCAGCTCGAGTCTTACCTGCTACAAGCCTAGATTTCTATCAATTGATCTTTGTTGTAATTTTTATAACCTAAAGATCCGTAATTTTAAATACCATTTTTATAAAGTAAAGCGGGATTTGATTTATTTTTTCGTCTGGCTCCAATTCTTTTAATTAAAATATTGTGTAAACAATGACTGACAATGACATATTGAGTTAACAGACATTGTCAAAATAAAATATTGTATTGATTTTGTTTAGGGTTCTACTAGGTTCTTCATACAGTGTGGATCAGCTAAATGGAATAAAACTGTTTATACAGGGTGTGTCATGTGACAGTGGCCAATTTCAACTTTCTAATTTAAATGCAACACCTTTTATATTCAATTTTTGGTTTTTTCAAAGCATTTCTTTTTTTGAAACCCCTAAGACGTTTTCAAAAAAGGTTTTGGTTTTTTTCTATTGCCTTTGCATTTGCCACTTTCTTGAGGGGGTTTCTTATTGTGGGATACCTACTAGAGGCAGCCTGCCGCTGGCTGTGTGGACAAGCGTCGAGAGAGAAAGAAGAGTAAAAAGTATAACCGGTGTATAACATTTCCCCGCGAGCTGATTAAATTCGGAGGGGATATACACGACAAAATTAAGAGAGAGGGGGGAGAGGTTATACACCCATTCTTGCTTCTCTCGCACGTTTGTTTCCCAAAGGGTGTCAGTAGAATATGCTCGCAAAATAACCCTTAAGTAAGTGGCAAGCATGCAAAGACAATACATCTAAAAGCACCTAATATTTTCGAAACAGTTGAAATAGGTATAGACATTTTACACGAAATATATCTAGAATGTTCTGAAAAATCCAAAAATTGAATAATATATAGGGTGTTGCATTTAAATTAAGAAAGTTGATATTGGCCACCGTCACATGACACACCCTGTATAAACAGTTTGTTAAAAAGTAATTGACTAGCCAATAAAATAATTTGGAAGATTTAAATTTTAGGTTTAATATTATTTCAAAAAATTATAAATCCATCCTAAAAAATGAAAGTAAACAAATTTTCATTTGTTAAAAAATCTTAAATTTTACATGATAGCGGTAATTTTTAAGCCTTTTCTTAAAGTTTTTGTAAGATAATACAGGGATTATTAGAGATACGTCCAATCCCTTTCGCTTTTCGTGCTAATTGGTCGGAGCGAGAGAGATTTAAGTTCACCTAAGGCTAAGAGCAATAGAGCTTAATCCTTTTGATATTTCGGGAAATCGTGATGAGAAAGGGGTTTAATGTATGGAAGCCCAATACTGTAGCAAAATTGTCCAGGCGTGGGGCACGGGAATGGGGGAGGTCGGGGCCGGGGAAAAAAATTTTTTGTTACTATCTATAAAGTTAATCATCAAATGTCAAATTCAAACATCCACTGTTTTTTTGACAAATTGTTGGTTATTAAACAATACTATGATTTTTAAACTTATTGTGTAATATTGATTTTGTTATTATAATAGGGAAAAGATGGCGCCACTTTACGCCTTCCTTTTAAATTGATATTTTGGGAGTTTTGTTTTTTTTCCAAAAAATTTTTTTTGTAAATAAATAAAACACGTTTTTTTAAAATAAATTTCAAACTGTATTGTTTCATGTATTTAAATCCAATTTAAAAAAAAAGGGCAAAATAGTTAAATGGTTTAATTTAACTTAAGATTTTTGGTTGTACATTAAAAAGTAAAAATTTTATAACCTTTTAGGCATATACTTTTCAATAACAAACATTCATGAGACAGAATAACAGTGTTAAAAATTTTTTAGAAACCCTTTTTGGAATTAGGTATCCATTTAACAGTTCCGTTAAATATTATGTGTCTACAGTATGCCCACTTAAAAACTGATAATGTAAGTTAAGAAACCAAAAATCTAATTTCTTTTAAACAAATACAAAAAGGGAAAAAAGGGAAATAACAGAATTGTACTTTTTTTCATCCAATTAGAGGGACCTGTATATATTAAAATTTGCCTGGTCTGTCCAGTAATTTTTATCCCAAAGAATGTACTAAATTATTAAATAAATAAAAGTATAAATGTAAACCTTATTTTTTTAATAATCCACAAACATTGTGAAATCATCTAAAAAGTCTTTCTCAAAGTGGCGATAACGCCTTGGGGCGCTGGTGGTCTAGAGGGGGCGGTAAAGGGGCGCAGAAAATTTGGGGGGGCTGATGATTTTGGGCATGGGGGATTTGTAACTTCAGCTACTTCATATTTTAAAAAATTACTGAAATTAAAATCCTTCTACTACACAACATCCATTTATTGTTCATTTTTAATCCCCCTTTTTTTATAAATATAAATTAAAAATATATTAAATGTTTATTTTTTGCGTTTACAACGCTATTTATATCTTATTATTAAATAATAGGCTTAAAACACTGAAAATATTCGTGTCTTTTAAGTGACGCAGGTGAGGGGCCCACCTCCGAAGCGTGTTAAAATATTTATATATTTTCGGGCAAGCAGAGCACTTCCGAACGCGATATTTTTTTTTGTACCTAATCTAGTAAAAATAAAAAAAACATAAAATTAAAATTAGAAGGTTCAATTATAAATTCACGTTTGGCGCGAACAAATATTGTACGATTTATTTGTGCAATCCTGTATTTTTGTCCGTCAACGTTCGTTTGTCCTGTTTGCGAGTCAGGGGCCCAAATACACTGACGGACAGAGGGTGTGGTTCGCGAACGATTGCAAAAAAAACAATCAGGGAATCGAAAAAATTTAAATTTTCCCGTTTTCAATGGATTTGAATCGTTTTGGCCTCTTGTCGATTGCTCTGTGATGAATAACGAACCAGTTTGGATGATTCGTTTCGTTTATAAGGTCACTAAGTCAGATTCGGGCTCGGACTCGAAGATTCGGGAATTTGGTTTTTTTATGGAAAAAACGGTCGTTTTTGTGCTACAAAACCCGGAAAAAAGGGGAGGGGGTTTTTTTATATTCGATTTTGCTCACATTTCCATCCCCTATTGGCGGTTTTGAGTCAGTTTTGGCTATATATCTTTTAAAAAGGGAATTTTTTTTTTTTGTTTTAAATTTTTTTTTTTTTAACCCGGGGGTTTAAATTTTGGGGGTAATTTTGGGGGTTTTTTTTAATTAGGGGTTTTCCCTTTTTATGCCCAATATTTTTTTTAAAAAAATTTTTACTAAAAAAAAAATAAATGTAAATAATTTCTTTATTTAAGATAACTCTCTTTTTTTTGGAAGTCAAAACCGACCAAGCCCCACCGGCATCATAAAAAACTGAATCTTTTGGGAAAGAATTTTTTTAAGGGGAAAATCAAATTAATCGATTAAAAAAAAAAGATTTGAACTTCCCATTCCCCTGACTTCCCCGCTGCACGCATCGCTTTTGCTCCCCCCCCGCCACTCCGCCCGCTACTCCGATACCCCGATACTTTTTACGTCCAAAAGGAAATGCTTTTTAAAATTTGAATGGACTTAGCAGTTTAAAAGAATGTTTAACAAAACGTCATTGTCATTGTTTTAAAATTTTTTTTGGGGAAAACCCGTTTTCGACATTTTTTAAAAATTTTCAAAAAAATTGTTAACTTTTAACAATTTGCTGTTGACAAGGTTTTTGAATGTTTAACAAAATGTCGATTTTGACAGAGCCACAAAATTTGGGGCAATGACGTTTTGTTATTTTATTGCTAAATTTAACAAGGCGATCATCATTGGGTTAATATTGTAAAGTTGAATTATTTTAAATTTTTCAAAATGTTGATTATTGTTAATTTTAAATAAAAAAATCTTAATATTATAAAGTTGCATTAATAGTCTCTCTCTGGTAAAAAAGTGTCGTTTAGAATATAGGTTTAATTAAACCGGGCGAGTCGGGACTAATATGTTAATTTAGTTTTTTTTAAGGGAAAAAAAAAAAGGGGGGGCTACAAAATAACTGATTTTCAAAGTGGGCGTTAGGGGGAAATAAGTTTGGGAACCTCTGATCTAAAAGATAGTTAAGGTTGCCCACTTTCTCCTGCTATTTCCTATGAAATTTTCTTTTCTATTATTCAAATTATATATTTATTATTTATTTGGTTACCTAACGTTACGTCTCATCAAAAGCACCTAATTTAAATATAAAAATACTTACCTAAAGTAAAAATGCCGGGTAAAGTTAAGATTTGCAAGACAAAACCATACAACCTCTAGTCATTTTGTTACATATTATAAGTAACAAACAAAAAAACACAAAATTATAATTACAATTTAATAAAGACTAATCACTAAAATAAGAAGGTTTTTTTATCAATCCAAAAAACCGGAAACCCAAACAAAAATATAATCACAAAAGCAAAACAACACCAAACAGGGGTACCCGGCTCTCAAAAAAGTATAATGTGTTCCCCAACTACCCCTGATTTATCAGTGTGTAAGTAAAACACTTAAATTATTTTTGGAATTTTTTTTATTTGCAGAATCGGGGGCCAACTCTGACGGTTATTTTCATACTGGGCTGGACTTTTTTTTGATCGAATGGGCCTAGCATTGGGCTTCCATACACCTTTAAACTTCCTTGAATATGAATATTCTTCCCTGCAAGAAAAAAGCAAAAATCTTTATAATAAATAATAATAATAATACGTCTTTTATTCAACCCATAAATTCAGAATAAAACTACAATAATGTTATATCTATTAAATCAACAGCATCCTCTTAGGAATTTCCATGACTTTTTATTTTACTTTTAGAAAATTATATTTTATTGTTTTTTTTTTTAACAAAAACTCTTTAGATTTAACTAGTGTATCTTATTGTGCCATTTTAAAAGAAAATAAATATTTTGCTTTTACTTTTGCACATAATAAAATTGTATATAGCAACCCTAGTACCCATACGAACAAAAGCACCATCTTGATACATCTTTTAGAAGAGCGTTTTACATAAAAACGATGGCCGTTTTAAAGCCTTGTCATACCACTTTTCTCAAGTCTTCCATACTCTAATCTTAGGTCTGTTTGTTATTCAGAAAGAGTTTACACTATTTTACACTTTTTGTACACATCTACTTCTAAAATACAGCTTCTATAAGAGCCCTTACGTAAAAAAAGAGAAATAGTATGCAGGATGTCCGGTTATAAATGTAACCCCCCATTAACTATTTTATTTGACGTTTAGAAAAAACAAGTGTAGTATAAAAGTTTAGTGGTTCACAATGATTTAAGAAAAAAAAATCTTTCACCTATACAGGGTGTTTTAGAAAGTCTGGACGTGGTTCTACTACCTTATTTTAAATAAGTCCCCTATTTTTTTATTTGAGATTTGCATTCTCCTTGAAATTCTAAACATATTTTATGTAGCATACCCTAGGTCTAACTTTAGGTTGGTTCCAACAAACCATCCAGTATCGTTTCGAAACCGTTTTTGAATTGTTTTTTGGTGCCCTTCGACGCATGCGCGGACTTAAAATAGTTTTTATTACCCCACTTTTTTATTTATTATTATTCTGATCAAAGTTATCAAATATTACTCATAATATCGTCACTTATCTTTAAAGATAATTAAATTTAATAATGGGCTTAGGAGGTGTTAAAATTAATACTTTTGAATGATTAAACAAGCAAGAAAATAGGAAATGCTAAAGCACGATGCACGCTGGTCGCTAAATAACAGTAAACATATGGAGATGAAACATGAAACAGCTGTTAAAACTCAAAAATCCAGTGCCAAGATGCTCAATGCGCAAGTCAACCCAAACAGTTTTTAATTTGGGCCATGTATCGGAATTACCATTCTAAAACCTAACAAAAACGACCCAAATGTTGTTACACAAACAGGATTGTCCGGTAACCGTCACGTCCTGTTGGAACGCACTATCATTTCTGCTACATCGCTATTTTATTCATTTCATTAATTAGCCAGAAGTTTGACATATGCCAAAGACTTTTTTTTTACACTGACATTATTTTTAATTTTTGGTAAAATATTTTTTCTTGGATTATTCTGAAAAAGAAAACATTTATTTATGTTAAGAATAATTATAGTAAAAAAAGGGCCCAAAGAGATATAGATTTTGTGGCTGCGAAAGAGTTGTAACTAAATTAGTTAGTAACAAAATTTTGGGACTAAATGTTTTTTTTTGACAGATATGTCAAATTTCGTAGCTAATTGATGAAATCAAAAAAAGGGGCGATATCGTAAAAAAGGCTTCGGTTTTTTGAAAAAGGATGTAACTATTAAAGTCAGAAAAAAGGGTATGCTCCAAAAAAAATGTTTAAAAAAATAATGCAAACATCACATTAAAAAAGGGGGGACTTTTTAAAAATAAGATCGTAGGACCACGTTCAGATTTCCCCAAAACACCTTGTACCAGTATACAAATTAAAAAAAAATATATTTTGAAACATTGAACTTTTATACAAAAAATCCCAAATGTTAAATAAACAATTTAAAGGGGGGGTTGTTTTATAACCGGACCCCTTTTTTAATCTTTGATTATATTTACGTGGCTTCTGGGGTTTTTTTTTTAAAAAGAAAAAAAAAATGTTTTATAAAAAATTTTTAGGTTTTTTCCATATTATTTTTTATTTTTGAAAATATTTTAGGTTAAATTATTAATAAATAACAAAAAAGTTTCATATTAGTATCAAAAGCCGGGGAAACAATAGAATTGTTATGTTGCTGAATTTGGGGGGGGTTTTCTCTGAACCCTTGATGTTTATTTTTGTGATTAAACATTTCTGCTAAGGTAAAGGAAACTTGTCGGTAATTAAATTTTATTTAAAAACGGATCCTGCTGCATAAACCTAGTTTTTTTCCAATGCTTAATTGGTTCCGGTCCTGCATGTTTTGTTCGGAAAAGGTTCCGAACGGACATAAATTTATAAGGAAAAATTTTTGAAAATTTTTTAAGGTTAAATAAATTTTATAATCGTTTTATTAAGTTCAGATGCCGCCCCCGGAGCTTGTTTTTTTGGATTTTCTAAAATTATTAAAAGTATTTAGTAAAAAGCCCAATAGAAAAAGTGTAATTATTATCCTGAAAAAGCGAGGTATCCAAAGCCTTGTTTTCATCCCCGTGCTGCCCCCTTTTCTTTATTTAAAATTTTTTCGTTTAATAAACTGTCTTTTTATGTATTTAATAGTATCTATAGATGGTGCCCCCGTTTTGGATATAAAAGTAATTTCCCCTTTTTTCACTGTCGTCACATTATTATTGTTATCATTTTTTAAAAAAAAAAATTTTTTTTTTTTTTTTTTTTAATTTTGTCCTAAAAAATTTTTTTTAAAAAAAAAAAAAAAAATCTTTTTTTAAATTTTTTTCGGGGTTTTTAAAAAAAATTGAAGGCCTATATTTTATTTTTTTATTCGATATTTTTTTCTTAAATTTAAAAATAATATGGAAAAAACCCAAAACTTTATATAAAACATTTTTTTTGGTTTAAAAAAAAGGCCCCGAAACCAAATATAAACAAAAAAATATTTCAAAACCTTACCCCTTTTTAAAGGGGAAACATAAAAAAATGGAATTAAAATACACGGGAAATAAAAATTTTGGGTTTTTTTACAAAAAATTTAAAACCATTTTAAAACGGAAAAAAAAATAAAAGGGGCCCCAAAAAAAAAAAGAGTTACCACACAAAGGAAGCGATGATAGAAAGCGTTACACATTCCGTGCTGCGGAGGTCGAACGATATTTTAAACATATGTTTCCTTCCGGTTACAAAAATGGGATTCATGACATTAAATGATCATTTAGTATAATTAATAGTTAATGGTTCTAGTCTTTTTTTAATCTGCTTATATTAATTGCCTACTGTTTGGCCTTTAAAATTATGAAGATAGATTAGGGTCTTTCAAAAAGTGCATATTAGATGGATTTTTTGTATTATTAAATTTAAATTGATTTTGAGATTTAAAAACTATGGCGACTTACTCGATAACATGAGATTACTTAATTGAGAAAAATTACATTTTTCTTTAAAAATATGTTAAGAAATTACATTATTTGGAAGAACTAAAAAAAAAAACCATAAGAAAGCTTTGTTTTAATGTTAAAATTTAATTGTGAATGTAATTTTTGTCCGTATACAAAACCCCGGGGCCCTCTACGATAAACGAGATGGGTAAATTCAGCCTTTTTTTTCCCATCATATTCTTAAAAAATTTAAAGTTTTGGATCATTTTATTATACAGGGTGATCCATGAGGAAATGTCAATTCTTCAGGTACGAAGTCAGGGTCCAAAAATAAACATTAAAGTCTATACAAATATGGGTCCGCAAGGCCTTCGTTTCGGAAATACAGGGTGTTAAAGTTTTTTATTTAATGTTTTTATTTTTTAAATAAAATCTATGATAATATAAATATTGGAGTAAAAATTGGTATTCCGGGTTCTTTGGTATGGCGGATTCGAATCTAATCTTATTACGGCTTTTACTTGTGGGGGGCCACCTATACGTTTTTTTTCTATTTTGAAAAACCAATTTTTTTGGACGGCCTGTATTACATTTTGAGTAAATGTCTTTTTTTCGTCAAAAAGGTACATTTTTTAAAATTGATATGAGAAACCCTTTTCGAGATATTTGGATTTAAAAAAATTACGACGCATCTGATTTTATTTTAGCAAAATTTTAAAAAAAATAAAAAATGCATAATTAAACAATATAATTATTCTTAAATTATGTTTGGCAAAAAGTTTAATAATTTTTAAAAATTCTTCCATTTACTTCGATTTTTTTTTCTTTTTCTTTCCTTTTATTTCGGAAACGAAGGCCTTGCGGACCCATGTTTGTATAGACTTTTATGTTTATTTTTGCACCCTGAGAATGTACCTGAAGTATTGACATTTCCTCATGAATCACCCTGTTTTATAATAAGTCCCAATAAAAACCAAAAAAAAAACCCCAAAACCCATTTTTACTGAATTTTTGCCATTTTACAAGTTTTTTGATCTTTTATTTTAAAAAATGACATGATGCGCTTTGTGCACCAACATAATTTTTTATCTTTAATATTAAACTTAATAAGCTTATAAACCAGCAATTATTAATTTAAAAATAAAAGATCAAAAAACGTAGCAAAAATTCAATAAAAAAGAAAGTAAGTTTGAAGGTTTTTTTTTTGGTACTTACAATTCTGATTTTTTACCAATTCATTGTAGATGAAAACAAAGATACTTGCACTTTTTATAAATATAATAAAATGACCCAAATAGAAACGAATAAAAAAAAAGGCCAATTTTACCCACCTCCTTTGATTTTTTTTCTACTTTTGCAAATTAAAAAATGTGTATATTATCTAAAACATATGATCGTATTTCTTAATAAAATACTTTTTTTTAATTACTAATAGCACTTTTTTTCGATTTTTTTTGTTATCCTTTTTTTTTAAAATATTAAAATTAGGACTAAAAAATTGTAACATAAGTGATGAAAAAATTAAAACTTTTTTATTTTTACAAATAGTAGACCTACCCCCAAAAAACCCCGAATGTTGCTAAAAAAAAAAAAGTCCCAGTTAGGTGGCAGTAACTGTTTTGAAAACATGCGAATTTCCCCTTCCATTCTGGATTTACACAGTAGTTACTGCCACCATGTTTATTATTTAAAACAATCCAATAAATGTTTCTTTGGACGAGTGGATTTTTTTTTAATTTGCTTTATTTATGGATAATTTTATAGTCCTAATTTTAATATTTTTGGGCTTAGTATCCAAGGCAAAAAAATTTTATAAAAATACTAATGGGAAGTAAGTAAGGAACTAGATTTATAAATTTTCTTTTTTTTTCTAAATAAACCAGAACTTGGGGGAAAAAAAAATATACACCTACTAGACTATTTCACAGATATTAAAAAAAATTTTTAAAATTTTTAATAAAGTCTATTTTGAGAGATAGAAAAAAAAAAAAGTAGGTAATAAGTAATAAATAGACTCACCAACAAAAAATTTGCAAAAAAGCTGATTAATATAAACTTAAGTGGCAAATTTTGATTTATTACATAAATTTTTTTTAAGATACATTCGGGGCCCTTTTCCTTGGTATATTGTTTAAAATTTTTAATCAATTTTGGGGGATATGGTTGGATTAATTAATTTTAGTGTGCTTTAAAAAAGCTGTTTTTTAAAAAAAATGTATATTAATTTTAAAATGTATAATATAATTTTTAAAAAAAGGGGGCCCCGGGCAGGGTGGGGATCCCGGGGAAACCCCAAGAAAAGAAATCGGTTTTAAAATTTGGCAAAAAATTTTGTATTTGGTAACTAACCTGTCCACTTTATAAAGTTGCAAAAAATTTCCAGTACTTCCGGAGATTTAAAAAAACCAAATTTGGTTTTTTTTTTTTTTTTTTCTGACGTTATTTAAAAGATATAAAAAAAAAAGACACTTTTTATGGGGGCCCTTTTTTTTAACTCTACAAAAAAACGTTGAGAGATTTTTACGTTTTATTTTTTTTAAAAATCAAAAACTTTATTTTTTTTTTTAAAACGGACCTGGGTTTTTTATTTTTTAAATTTTTTTTTAAACCCCCTTTTTATCCCAATTACAAAAATGTATAACACTTAATATTTATAAACAAATGTAGAACGCCCCTATAAGAAATGATGT
>JAHBCN010015310.1:0-21041 GCA_019359885.1 Listronotus oregonensis
CCAAAAAATTAGCATATCCAAACGCCCTTGCCGTAGTTTTTTCCCATGAAATCAGCTGAAATAGCTAAATCCTGATGTTTGTCGAATTCATTTTTAAAAGAGACTCTGCTTTAAAAGCTTTGATAGTGGATAGACCTTCAACTGTTGCATTTAGGTGGCCTATAAAAGGACTCCGGGCTAAAAACAAAATAATTTTATCTACCTTTGGGTCGATTTATTTCTATTCTATCTGCCAGTTCAAAATAAACCGAATATTATACAGGATGATTTAAAAAAACATCTCCCCTCAAACAAGACCTACTTTATTAAAATCGGTTAACCCTAAAAAAAGCTTCCTAAATTTACATAGTTTGTGAAAAAACTATCAACCACATAAGTTAATATGGCATATTTTTAAATAATCCGTGTTGTTAATTTTGTTCTTAGTTTTCCCCCCTTTAGCGGTGGAATTAGAAACTTGAAAATAATTTTCAGCATTTTCTCGAGGCTGGTTTAACTCTAATTTTTTTTCGAAAGCTATGCGATGAGGGGTTTTCGAGATATCGCTGGAGGACGACTTTATCGGGACAACCTGCATATTATATTCAGTGTTTTGATTGCAAACTACTATTAATAAAAAAAATAAATTTTAACACTTACTTTTATTTATCCATATTTTAAAAACAGTATCTTTAATATACAAAAAATATTTGTTAAATAATACCAAGAATACTTCGCACAATACTAGACAAAATTCGCAATTTTACCATCCAAATCTTTAATTTACAAGTAAAAAAATATTTAACCATATTTACTGCTAGTATTAAAATATAGGTAGTTTTGATAAATTTAGATTATCTGTCAAAAAGTTATTATTAGGAAAGGCTTAATATGTATTGTCTAAATACTTTAAGGATAATTTAAAATTGATTTATTGCATTTAACCATTATATTATGGTCTTTTTTTCTAACAATATCACATAATTTATTAATATTCCTTGTAGAGTTTCCGCGAAACACGAGATACGAGACGTCTGGTCTCGCCTCGTTTCGTCTCGAAGCCATTTGTCTCGTCTCGAGACATTTTGTCTCCAATTTCGAGACGAGAGACGAGATAAAATCCTTCGAGAAAAGTTCGAGACGAGACATCTCGAAAAAATTTAATGACTTTAAACTTAGTGAACTAACTGTAATAAATCTCCAACAATATATTTCTAGTTCTTAAGAATTATATACATACAGGTTGTTTAAGATTTAGTGTTACAAACTTCGACAGCAGTTAGATCTTGTAAAAATAAATTTTTATAAACATAGGTCAAGAAATGCATCGTTTCAGAAATACAGGGTGTTAAAAAAAGAAGCTAAAATCAATTGCTTTAAAAAGTATATCACCCTGTGGTTTTATTATTTTTTTATAATTTTGAATATTTCACTCAAGTACATATTTTCCCATAAGAGAAGTGGTATTATGGAAAAATTACAGCGGAAATTCCACGTCGTCTAGGCAACGTAGTTTTTCCATTTACTGTCACGTTAACTTTTATTTTACAATGCGTGTTATAAAAAAAATATAAGCATTTATACAGGGTGTTTCAAAAAAGAGATACATCATAAATGGGACAGCCCGTATTTTTTACGTATTTTGTTTCTACGGTTTATTTCAAATGTTTTTTATTAGGTGCGTATGCAGAGGGTTGTTTTTGCATGTTTTTCTATTAGTTGAGGATATGCCGCTATTATGTTTTAGAAAGTTTTATTTTAAACTAAAAACAATGCATCCTTCTTAAAATACATACCAGTTTGCAGCAGATTTTGCAATTAGTTTGTAGGTATATAGTGTACAGGGTGAGTCAACGATGGCGAGGAGTAAGTAATTTAATGCCTTGAATATAAGATTTGTAGATAATGTGCTTATGTAAGTATTAGGTATATGGTTAAATAGTATGTTAAATTTTAACGATATTTTTAATTAGACAGGGCACGTCCATAAAGTATTAGGGTGCTACAAAAGTTTTTTTTTTAATTTAAAATAGAATACCTATACCTACTCATATTTTTACAGTTTTGGATTCTATTTATTCAATTCTACAAATTCCTATACCTACTTTATATTCTATACCCAGAAAGTTGGTAAGTATAAGAATATTGCCATTTAGGATAGTTTGGGTATGCTTAATTATTATGGAAAAAGTTAAAAAATGGGTAAAAAAAATTGAGAATAAACATTTCTAGAATTAAACATTGGAATTAATAATGTAATGATAAAATATGTGTGTTCCATTTAAAAAATATGTCTTTTTATCACCACCTTGTGCACTGTGCAGACATAAAAATTAGTTTAAAAAATGTGTAACATGTACAGGGTTTTCCCGTATAATTGCGCACCCCTTTAAAATCTTTATTTTTATAGATAGAAAAAAATAGTTTATATGAAAGTTGCAGGATTTTTCATGAAGATTTTCATGGTGTAAGATAGAAAAACAAATGATGATCGGAAAATTAACAAATCACTATCAACTTCGTTATTTTAAATGGAACACCCTGTATATGATTGAAAATTCAAATTCTGATAATCTTCCTCTTTTCAAATATATATAACTTATCTATGTTCGGATAAACGAGTTGCACGTTATTTGAATTTAAAATCTGTTCTTATAAGCCATAGTTAGCCATGGATACAACCCAAAAGTTTGGCAAAGTTAAGTCGCGTTAGCCATGGTTCGTCTTGGCAAACAAAAATTAAATTTGAAGAACATTTATTTTCTAAATATATAATATTTGGGACAGATATCAGGGTGTTCCATTGTTTTTAAATTATTCGCATATTACATTTTATCTATGAAATTCATCCTATACATATTACTAATGCACTATATATTGAAATTAATTTAATTGAAATAAACCAAAACAACTCGAGACAAACGAGACAAAACGAGACGAGACGAGACAAACGTTTGTCTCGTCTCGTCTCGATCCTTGCCTCGTCTCGTCTCGAAATATATTATCTCGAAATTTCGAGACGAGACAAGGCTTTATCTCGGCTCGTCTCGTCTCGTGGCAACTCTAATTCCTTGTTAATATTATAGTTTTATTTTATCCTGCTTTGTCGAAAAGATATATAATCTTATATGGCAACAAAACAATATTATTATTAATCTTTGGTGGTACAAAAGGGAAATATTTAAAATTAATAAAAATTCTAGTTTTTAGGAAAAATCAATGAGATTAGGATTAAATGTAAGTATTCGAGTAAGGGGTGGATAATTTTGAATATTTTTCTAAAAATTAATAGTATCTTTAGTTTTCTCTTCTTTTTCTTCTCTGGGAGCCGCCTTGATTTACTACCGGAGGCAGCGCAGCCTCACGTTTAGTTTTAAAAGTTTCCCGTTTCATACCATGCGAGTTTAAAATTAGATTATTTCAAAAGCCGTTAAGCTTATCGATTTAACTCAAGAGTACTTTTTTATGTAAAACTCGGCAAAAATAAGAACCATGTACCAAATTGTGAACAATTATAAATCATAATAAGGTATTAATTAAATTACTTGAAGCTACGCCACTGGTCTATAATAGTAACAAAAGCTTATGATTATAAAGTGAATTTTCATCAATGTTCTAAGTGTACCAAGTTTTATTTAAATCAAAAAACCCAATTTGAAAATAAAGGGAAAATTTCAATTCTAAAGATATTCCCTTTATACCCTGTATGTTATAAAATTGTGTCTTATTTTGCCAAGCAATAGCCCATTAAGCGATGACATTTTTTTTAAATAACCCTGTAAAATTTAAAAAAGCTTAATATTAGCATAGTTTAATGAAACAAATTTTTTACTTAATTTTTTAATTTTTACGGGGGGAATGGAAAAGTGAACATTTTTTTGGTTCACTATTTTTTTTTGGTCTTTCGGATATCGGCACCAAAATTGGTGACAATTTTGATGTCACTTTGAGAAGGCAAGTTTTTTAAAATATTGATGTTATTTTCACAATTTAATATGTATCAATGAACGTTAAATATTCATAACAACTAGAATGTCAACATAGTTTCGTTTCTAGGATATTATCTTTTTTTTCATAGCCTACTGTGGTTTAAAGTAATAAAGTTTAAATAAATCGCATAAAAAATTAATATCACCTATGGTGTTTTATATTATTGAAAAGGCAATTTAATATGTTACCCTTTTTTAGATTAAAATATACACGGTGTGCATGAAAAATGAGGTTAGATCCGATAACTTTTTTACCTGACCCTGTATTCTTATTTTTAAAACGGCAGATTATTAAACCATCTTTTTTAAAAAAATATTGTATAATTTTTTTCTGTATCTCTTTTACCTAAGAAAATATAGTGTCGTTCTAAAATTGACAATTATTTGATTTTCCTCTGTATCTCTTAAGTGAGCAAAATTTTTAAATTTTAATTTAACCATTTTAAGTTTGACCCAAAAAAAGTACACGATGCCAATATTACTTTTTAAATAGCATCAAAAATTACGAAGATACTCTATAAAAGTGTCATAAATCGGACACCCTGTAAATTAAGTCATTTAGTTCGAAAATTTATTAACTTTACGAAACTGCAGTAACAGTTTTTTTTGTAAAAATACAGTGAAAGAAGAATATTAAATACATACTTATTGCTACAAGTCGTTTTATTGCTCGAGCTGCCGGAATGTAGAACCATCTTAGAGCAACAAGTGTTATAAAAAATAATACTGACATAAATAAAAATATCCATTTAACCGTCACTATCAGGAATAAGGTTCCTGCAGTTGCGAAAATGCCCTAAAATAAAAACAAAATAATATTATTTAGTACCATTAACATAAGAACATCCTTTAGGCTTGCAGCTACTCCTGGGGGGGGCTCCAGAAAGGGAATGATTTATTAAGGAAAAAGAACCGGTCAAAACTAAACCTTTTTGATTAAACATACTAGAGCAAGAGCCCGCAGACCAGACCTTTGTTATTTTATAAAACCTGAAAGTTTCTCGCGCGTGCTCCTAACACAGGTAAAAACGATCAGCGTGTTGCAAACACATTTTTTGCAAGTTTTATTATATTTTTCTAACCCCGAATTCTCAAAACATGACCACTAATCATATAAATCATAAAACTAACAATAATTAAATATCTTATCAAAAAAATTAATAAATTAAGCTTTTAAGTTTGTAACCCCAAAGCTTTGCATAATTCTTAAGGGGGTGTCCAGGAATCTTCGCCGTCGAGAAGTTTTCGACGCGCCTGACTTTGTAATTAGCAAACGGGGGTTTACATGTTGGAAATTCACGTATTAAAGGAAAAATACTGAATCGATTTTCTTTTTATTTTATATTAAGTTAGCCCTAGTAAACCGGGATATTTTAAAAAACTAAATTTAATTCGCTAGGGTTTAAGCATCCTTCTTCGCGGAAAAGCCGTTGGGAAATCTAAATACTTAATGGGATGTTCTCAGGGGTGGTTTTTTCCGTTTGGGGAATATTAAAACGCGTAATTTAAGATATCGTACGCGTTTTTTTATCATTTGGTTGCAATAATCCGAAAATTAAGGGTTGCGTAACTATAAAAAATCTTCTAAATTTGCTATTAGAACAAAGCCTTTCGGGAATCAAAAATCGGGGCGTATACCAAGGCTCGCGATTGGCCGAAAGGATCTATTACGCAGTTAGAAATAGCTAAAACAAATAAAATGACACGGTTTTAGGCAGAAGTCAAGAGATTCGTGAAGATAGTTGAACAGAGAGTCTCTCAGCCCTCTAACGCCCAGTTAGACCTCAGGTTGATCGGTGCGCTTACTGTATTGCCTATAATATACCCTAGACTTGCACATACTAGGTGAAAAAGGGGATCAGTACTTGTGGATTGGCCATTCCGTTCCAAAAGCCAGTTGGTATTTGACGGAATTTCCTTTCCTGAAAAAGTGGAGATATTCAGCAGATTATCGCGACGCGTTTTTTACCGGTATAGTAAGAAGGTACAGGAAAGTCCGCGGAGTACTAGTGACTGCCTACGTCAGTACTCAGGAGTTGGGATAGCCCCTCGCTCCATTAGGTAAAAGCTTTCCTTTCTGAAAAATCCGTTAAAGTTTTCCGAGCCCCTACGAAATCCAGCTGGTCCATAATTGTTGGTCAGTCCGGGAGAATAGTTTGGGATAGATCTCAAAAACTACTTAGAAAAAACGCTAGCCAATGGTAATTTCTGATTAATCAATGTTAAGTGATTTGCTCCTGATTTCAGTCAAGACCCGGGCCCCCACGCACCGGCAATTTCCCGAAATAGACATTTTCTCTGCAAATAGCTGATTTAGTTTGTGATAAAATTAAAAGTCGCGCTAAGTCCTATAGTTTTTGCAAATTTTACCTGATTGGATTTTTTTCTTTTTAAATGTAAAAACTTATAAAAAAAACATCATTTTTCTTATTTTTATATTTTTAATAAATGTAAGTCTTTAATAAGACATATCAGCATTTGTAAATTTTTATCTTTGTAAATTAGCCATTCTGGACTAATTCTAACTTTAAAATTAATCTTAGATACAAGGGGAAAAACAAAAACCCCGCACTTTTCGTGAGTGAAAAATTTTTTTAAAAAGCACAGTAGGACTTTAGGTGCTTAAAAACAGATAGGCATTTAGCAAACCTAATTTGTTAAACAAAACAAAATTAAATTAATTAGTTTTTAGGGAAAATTTTGTAAACTATAATTTTAAGCTTTTATAAAACTTGTAAAGAGCTCTTAAAAACGACTGACAAATTTCCAATTTCCCTAAAATTTTCTTAAGTGCCAATTCTGCTCCCTTTTAAATATTTCAATAAATTTTCTTTTTATTAATTTTCCATTACGGAAAATTTTAATTCTAATAGCATGCACCCTCCTACTTCTGAAGCTATAGTAGCTCATGAAAAACATTTTCCGACCGGCACAAATCGCCCTTTATTTTCATCAAGTCACATTATTGGGGCGGTGAACACCATTCTGGTTCCCCGGGGGGGAAGGGGGGTTTTCCCCTCATCCTCGGGATGAATGTGACTTCCCTTATAATACTTATGAAGTGAAAATTTAATGTATAATACTATTAGCGGTTTAGTTTTAAAAAAAAGGGTTCTAGGTTTGGGGCCCGCCACCCCGGGAAAAAACCCCAAATTTGGGGCAAATAGGACTTCGGTGAACGGGGTTTCCCCAAAAACCCGTACCGGGCCTGGAAAATCAGGATCCGTTTTGGGATAAAATTAAATTTTTTTAAACCATATCAGAGGCGTCCGCAGATCCCCCAAGCGGGATAAGACCCCAGGCCCAATACCCCCGATTATAATTTGAAAAGTTTTAATCCTCTTAAACAGCTAGAACCGGCTGATCGGCAACAAGCGACTATGGTATTTGGATAGTGGTTACTTTGGCAGTAACAGGTTACAAAGGTCTATAAAATGGAAATTTAAAATTTCCCGTTAAAGTAAAAAAGCTGATTTTTTTTTTAATATTTTCTTCGAAATAATATTAGAAGTGACGTATCCATTGCCAAACACCAAAATAGTTTTAACCCTCTGCCAGAAACACTTAAAATTTAATATATTATAATTGGGTAGGTATACTTTCGTTATGGTACAGGAGCTAAATTTTTTTATATGTTAATTGGGGACTTGGGGGTAACGTCTTCTGATAGCCCTCAAGTAACTACACATATAATAACAATATAAAAAAATTTTGCTTTTATACCATAACGAAAGTATAATAATTATAATTATAATTTATTAAATTTTAGGAGGTTCAAAAGAGTTAAAACTGGGTTAGGTATCTGGCAATTAATGACGTTATTTCTAAAATTATTCCGAAGAAAATATGAAAAAAAAATGAGCTTTATACTTTAACGGGAAATTTAAAATACCATTTTTCTACAACTTTGTTATAGTCTGTCTCAAAATACATCGTTATGGCTTTTGACGGACCATACCCCAATAAACCTTTAACGATTTTATTACCTATTGTTATTGTGTAAACCCATTTTGTTCAAAAGGGCGGGGGGGGGCCCGGTATTTCTTGAGTATTAACCATTAGGCATATAAATATTTTGGCTAATATTTTAGTAGCAGTGTTGAATAACCGTTTCGAAAAAGTTGTTTTAGGAGAATATAACTATGTCGCGTCGAAATCATTTGTCATTAGATGCAAAACAGGCTGTGAAAAATGTATGAAACTTTAATCAGTAGAGGTCTAATTAAACAAGAAGCTTTAAAAGAAACCTGTCTACTTACAAAAACTCCAATATCATCGATATGGGATATTATTATTAGTGAAGAATTGAACAAAAGAAAAACGTAGTGATTTTCAATCTCACCGTATCGACAATAGTGATTAGGACCCAATAAGAAGAAAATATATTGTCTTTATGAAAGAGGAGTTATTCCTACCTTTGACAAACTGAAAAAGAAGCTAGACCAAGACGAAACCAATATAAATATTAACCGTGCCACCCTCCATAGAGTTGTTTGTAAAATGGGTTTTAAATACCGCCAAATAGACAAAAAAGTAGTAATGGAATCGCACAGATTACACACTTGAGATTTAATTACGTTCAAGAAATTAAAAGATATAGGTTAGAAAACAGATCCATAATTTACCTTGATGAAACATGGTTCGATACACACGACACAGTATCCAAAGGATGGGTTGATTCCAGTCAAAACTGTCAAACGAAAACACCTTCAAATAAAGGGAAAAACGCATTACCATAATACACGCTGGTTCAGAAGATGGATTTGCCCCAAACTGCTTGTTGTTGTCTGCAAAGAATATTAAGGATTCTAGCTTGGATTATCATGAGGATAAAGTGCAGAACTTTTTGAAAACTGGTCTCAATTATCTTTTTAAAAATTCCAAACAACAGTGTTATTGTCATGGATAACGAAGCTATCACAGCCGTCTGCTACAAAAGCACCAGCTTCATCAAGTTAAAAACTGCAATTCAGGAATATTTATTAGAAAATGATATTTATTTTAAATTCAGTTACAACAAAACGCAACTTTTGGAAGTCCTAAATTCATATGCAATTAAAAAACAATATGTATGTGATAATTTGGCTGAACAAGCTGGGCATACGGTCTTATGGCTTCCTCTGTATCATGTATGTTTAACCCCATAGAGCATTTGGGGAACCAAGTAAAATCAAAGATCAGAGCAGAAAATGTTACACCCATTTTAAGTCCCAGTGTTAAAATTTTGATAAAAAATGTTATTATAACATACCAGTTGAGCTGAAAAATTCACTACAGCACATTATAAAAATTGAGGACTTTTACATTTCTATCCAAAACAACATAAATCCTATTGTAATTAATCTCAATGATGACTCTGATAGTGAAACAGAATTAGATTTAGATATTTAGATTAAAAATGTAATTATGTATAGATAATGCAGTTATAAATTTATTAAAACTTTGCATATATTTAATTTCTTAATGTAATTTTAAGATTATACTTACCTAAATAAACAATAAATTATAAATCTTTATATTTTTCCCCCTAATGTTTTCTTTAATACCTACCGATCCGCAGTTTTATTGCTGTCGGCAGGTATAATCCAAAAATTTGAAGGCAAGAGCTAACACGGTATACTTTGTGACAGACTATACCTATTGCCTGCTAAAGTAACCACTATCCAAATACCATAGTCGCTGATCGTTTTTACCTGTGTTAGAGCATGCGCAATGAAACTTTTAGGTTTTATAAAATAATGAAGGGCTATATTTTAAATATACATTCAGTTGAAATTTCAAAAAATTTTCAGTGGCGGAATGTGTTTAAAATCAATAAAGATTTTTTTGATCGACTCATTCGACGGAATTTTCACTTTAACTCGTGAAAACTCAAGTAAAGTTTCAAGGATGATTTTAAAATTTTAACCTTTTTAAAATAATTTGAAAATGCTGAACATTTTAAGCTTCTAGAAAACCATCTATGTTAATTTAAACGAAAAAATTTTGATGTTTAGAGAAGGTTTAAAAGCAAATTTAAAATATACTAAAGTAAAGTCCAGTAATTAAAAGCTTTTTGGTAAGTAAGGAATCCAATTTAAACCCGACAAAAAATTATAACAATATACAGGGTGTATCAGAAGTAATGGGAACAGAGCAACAGCAAAATTCTAGGTCGAAATAATTTCAATTTACGTAAACTTGCCTTATTCCAAAGTTGATAATAACAAAAATACAGAGTGTTAAACTTTTTTAAATTTTTTTTTCGTTTTCCGTAATAATTATTTAAGTAAGTGACATAGCGGTACAAAATTAAGAATTTGAGGCGAGAAATTCAAATTCGTCCATGTTTTTGATGATGCTACTAGAGAGCGCAGCTACGGCCTACCTCACTTGTTTTAGATTGCATAACTTTTTTAAGCCTAGATTAACCTGTTAATTAAAAATAAGTTTCTATAATAATTTTTGCATCAAAAAAAAGTATACTTTATTTAAGTCTCTAGCATGTTTCCGAGATAAACGACTTAAAGATCACGCAATATTTTTATAGAAAATAGGTTTGGCCAATTGTTTTAAAACTTTGCAAATTAATAGTTCTCAACACGTTTATCAAAAAATCTCTAGGGTACCCAAAACCCGAAAACTCTTCCAACTCCTCCAAATCACCTCAAAGGGGGATGGGGATTTGGGGGCATTTATGGGTGATTTTGGGGGAGGGTTAGAGGGGTTTTTGGGTCCGTAAAGACTTTTAATCAGCATGTTAAGAACTATCACTATGCAAAATTTGAAAACAATTAGCAAAAACCCATTTTCCATAAGAAAATTGCGGGGTACTTTAAAGTGCGTTTATCTCGGACACATGATGAGGGGGGAATTATCAGGTCAAAAGCATGGACAAATTTAACAACCTCAAACAACCCCCAGATCCTAAATTTTGTACAGCTACGTCATTTAGTTAAAGAATTATTACGAAAAAACGGAAACGACATTAAAAGTTTCACACTCTGTATCTTAGTTAATATCAACTTTGGAATAAGGCAAGTTTACGTAAATTGCATTATTTCGACCTAAGACATCTGCTGTTGCTCTGTGTCCTATTACTTCTGTGACACCCTGTATATACGATACGTTCGAGGTAAGATGTATGTTTTGATGTCCGCCATGTTGTGAAAAGGAGCATAGATTTAGGTGCCGTATCTTTGCAATCTATCGCTTTTTTATCTCTATGTTAATTAGAAAAATCGTAATAATTATGGTGAGTTTTTAGTTATAATTTGATGTGAAATTACATAGAAGTAGTTATATTATATCACAAGTCGTTTAAATAGTAGTTAGTTTTGGATAGTTGTTATATTTTAACACAAAAACATTTTTAACCAAAGCGTCCAAATTATTGAAATGCTTTAGTTACGTCTTTTTTTTTTTTTATTAAGAATAAATAAGCATAAATTGTCTGTTTCATAAAATATGTAGTACCTTAAAACAATATTCTTATTAGAGTGACCGGATCTCATATATGGGGAAAATGCGGAATTTTGTTCGTCTGGACCCTACAAAACGATCTTCCAGATATTGAGATAGCCGAAATTTGAGCTCGATTAAACGAAGTTAACCCGTGCCGCTCGTCGCTCAAAGTTTGAAAAAATTAAAATTTTTGGCCAAAGAGCTGACATATGGAGCCATAACTCCAGAATGGTAAAAAAAAAAACACGCTTAATATTTTAAAAGAAAGCTAATTTTGTTCTTCAAAATTTATATTCTATACATAATTGTTGTTATTTTAAGTCAAACCGAGTTACAAAAACCCTTTTTAGCCCCAAAAACGTGACCTGGTACCACTAGGAGCATACTTCGTATATTTTGTTATTAAGTGATAAATTTTGTTTTTTTTTGGTATGTTTTTGAGTTTTAAGTATATATATAAAAAAAAAAAAACAAGTAACACTTATAAGTCTAATGACATTTTTTATTTTAAAATATAAAAATCAGGTATATAATACATTCAAAACAGATACAGAAAAGATACAGACGTAGTACCTACATGAGTTGATAATTTTACATAGTTATCTAATCTATTCTAGAGCTTTTGAAACGTCAGGATATAATGCTCGGCATTTACTTACAACTTGCAGGACATATTGCTTTTGTTCTTCATCTTTTGTAAGAAGGTTGTTAAAGTTGTTAAATTTTACACCACGCTAAAGCTATCATTAACTATTTTTAAATTTTTGACAATTTTTAATCCTTTTTGGGAAGTCATTATTTTGAGGCCAGGTGTTTGGATGTTGTCTTAGGAAATCTGTTTTTATATTAAATCGGTCAAAGAAGGTAAAAGTTTCTTTGGTAAGTAAATTTTACCCAATCCTCCATCAACTACCTCTTTTAATTTTTCTTTACTAACTTTTGGATTTACAACCCTAACGTGCTCTGATGGTTCATCTGTGCTACTGAGCAATTTGTTAGCCATTAACAACTTTTCATCGTCTGTAGGTGGGATCAAAAACGATAATCCCACCAACTCTGCATTCAAATACCACAAATGATTCGAAAATTTGGTCAGAGCTATTTCTGCAATGTCGTTGTCACATTCTTTATAGTCTAACAGACTATGCAAAAACCTAAATCTTGCTTTGGTGCAAGATAAGCTTTTGGGGCACTAAACCAAGCTTGACAATAAATTTTTAAATAGGAAAAAAGAAATAGCAGCACAGAACTTTCTTCTTCTTTAGACATCTTAAATTGACGACGAAAAATGAATATTTTTAAGCAGTAATAGCCTTGCCATCCACCTAGCGGGATGAATGGCTCCTGGGGTTCTAAAACCCACAACATTGCCGTCTAGTGATCCAACAAATACGAGAACCAACTGCAATAGCTCCTTGTAGTCATCTCTGGGGTGGCTCTCAGTTAATTTGGTCTTGAATTCAGCAGTAACATTTGCAATACTTCTTGAGTTAGCTGCTTTTGTATTAGATTGTCACTGATACCTGTGTCGTATTTTCCTTTGTCCATCTTGGGCCACGCAGTAAGGTCTCTTAAAATGTCTGGATGAGGTCCAGTGGTTGATCCCATTTTTGTGTCGAATACGCCTCTTTAACAGAATTTCCAAGATATGGTGACGGCAAGCTAGGTATACACCCCTTCCTAACATTTTCTCCAATATGACGCATGGCCTTGATTCTTCCCGTGTTGGATGCTGTCGTGTCGAAGCACATCGCCTTGACGGTGTTGGGAAGACCCCATTCATGTAGACATTCAAAACGGCTACGGCTTGCTCCTCTCCAGAGCTGTTTGCAGTTACAGGAACTCCCAGCAGCTGTTCCTTTTCGCCATATGAAATAGCAATAGCTATTCGCTCACATTGCTCATTTTTTAAAATAACCGGTAAAAATTTACCGTCTCAATGGACAACCACGGCCCCTTTTTTAGGTATGTTCACTTTATCAAAAATTTTTTTTGTATATTGTTCTCTGAACATTTGCCTTCTATAATGTAATAAAGTTTTCGATACTTTGTACTCAAGAGGGTCAATTTTTGATTCTAGAGTAGCTATTAAAATTCTCGTGGCATTTCTGTCGGATACTTTACATCGATCTAACAAAATCGACAGTTTCATGTTTAAAATCTCTTTAACGCCCCCTTTCAAATGAAACTTTCATCCCTTGCTCTCAGATGGTCCTGGATCTTCTACAGATTCTTTAGGGGTCCATTTCCTCCAAGCTCTCAAGTTCCTGGTGGGTGATGTCCTCTTCAGTGTCTTCTTTTTTTTTTCTTCTTCGAACTCGTCTTCATCATCCGTCTCTAAGAAGCAACAAAAGAAAGAAAAATATAAAAACTTGTCGTTTTAGCAGAAGAGTATAATACATAGGTACTACATTACCTACTTCTAATTATTAATAAGTATTATTTAAAAAATATCTATAATCTATTATTTATCTATTTTTAGAATATTATTAATAAAAAAACTCACCAATATCAAAAGTTCTTTCTTGGATTTGTCGGTTCATTTTTGCAAGTTCCCTTTTTGCGCCTTGATTTCTTCAGTCGAGACAATTTTGAGATCCACTCCAGTCATGGAACCTGGGCGGCCCTTCTGCCTCTGTTTTACGAGAAACGCCTTATCTTCTTCCGATTTCATCAGAGCCAAGGCATCTTGTTGAGCAATATCAAAGAGATCGCCCAAACCCAAAAACTGTTTAAATTTGTTCTTAACCGCTTCCGATGTTTTCTTCCGATTTTTTTGAAGAGTTCTCACTCGGCATGAAGTTTTTTTTAGCTTAGTAATTGCATCTTGCTCATGTTTAGTCGGAATTCGAGCTTTCTCCCAAAAAATGAACACTTCTCGTATGGCAAGTTTTGCTGATTCTCGTACAGTTAATTTCACAGTACGTACATTATAAAATAAAGCACACAAAACTTGACGATTTGAGGGTAGTTTACAACCGGTGATCTGGTGAATGGGATAGCCCACAAGAAATATTTTATCCTTGGTCCGGCTTTGTACACCTGATGTGGATGCCATTCCATAGTTTAATAGGTAAATAACAGTTAAAATATATTACAAACTTTAATTTCAATAAAATGTTTTCAAATGTTTTTTTAAAATAATACTATAATAGTTATAAAAAACAAAAAAACACACATTTGGGAAAAATTTAAAAAAAAAACAAAAAAACGTTAAAATATCTTCACTAGATAATTGTTCGATCTAACCGGCTCAAAGGCACTTTAGAAACTAAACTGAATAAATGAAAGGTCGGTTGTACGCTGAAGTAAAATCACCATCCCTAAAATAGAAATTAGATTTACCCTCCTTTTTACCTGTCAAACGGGTCTTTCTTTGGTAAACTAGTCAGGTAATGCCCATATAATAAAAGATTAAATTTGAACAAAAGGTTCTTTATGTTTGAAAATTGAGTTCCAAAATACTTTTTAACAAAGAAAATGTTAAATCCGAGAACATAATGAAAAAACCCCGTAAAATTCTCAGAATAATTTCCAAACGAGCTCCTACTGGTACCTGGTTACGTTTTTGGGGTCAAAGGCTGTTGTAACTCCGTTTGACTTAAAATATCAACAATTATGTAAAAGAATATAAATTTTAAAGACAATATTAGCTATCTTTTGAGATATTAAGCGTTTTTTATTAGTTACCGTTCTTGAGTTATGGCTTATTATGTCAGTTTTTTTGGCCAAAAATTGGGATTTTTCAAACTTTGAGCGACGAGCGGCAGGGTTAACGTCGTTTAATCGAGCTCAAATTTCTAAATTTAATATCTGGAAAGGGAATCGTTTTGTGGTCCAGACGAACAAAATTCTGACATCGATTTTTTGCGGTCACCCTAATTCTTATACTCCCAAACAAAGGTGAATAAATTTCTGGATCGCATTCCTGTCATAATTAAAAAAATAAAGTTCCGATGATACATTTTAATTTCATTGACTTCTTTACAAAAAATGTATTTTTCATTCTTAAATTGTACAACGCAACGATTTTATTTATTCTGATAATTTATTCTAGTATCTCTTTAACACTTCGTAGTGAAATTTTCTTACCGAATACCAATCTTTCTTTAATTAAAAACTGATTTTTTTTTGCGTACAAAACACATTTTTAGTCAATTTTTCAAAATATTCGTGTGCTCAAAAATTTTTTTTTTAATAATTGAAGCTCTAGTGGTTTTACAAGCGAAAATCATCAAATCACTCGATCAAAAAAATCCTTTTACGTCTTTAAACATTTACCGCCACCGCAAATTTTTGTAAAATTTCAACTGCAATGTCTCTTTAAGTTTGTTTTATCAAATGAGAATGGTTTTCACCGATTCTTTTTATCTAATCGGTTGTTTGGAAAAATCGGATGAGCTGTAAAACCATTTTTTTGGAAATATTTTAAAGTTTTCTAATTAAACTTTCTTCTAATAATTCCATAAAAAAAGGGAAAAATCTTCGTCAATATGATCCAAGTCATAGGAAAACCTAAAATAAATTGATATAAGAATAAAAATAATTTTTTTAATTTATAATTTAATTTAACCAAATTTTCGAAATTAAAGGGCAGATAAAAGAGACAACTTTCGTTCGATGAGCCTATACATATTGTGAAGAAAAAGGGTTTTCCAAATGTTTGAACGAAGACCTGAAAGTACCCCAAACTGTAAATAAATCTGTACAGTTTTCATTTTGGGGAATTTTTAGGTCTTCACGGGTGCTTCCACGAGAAAAATTTTTCACGATTCCACTGGGAACCCCTGAAAATGGTCCCAAAATGCTAATTAGAGAATTTTTGTTTTGAAAAAAAAAAGATCACCCCAAATCTAAAAAATCCTTACCATTTTTTTTTTAAAAATATTTTTCGCAAAAAGGCCTGAAAAAATTTATAACATTCCCACTGAATAGATGGGAGTTTGCCCCAGTCACTGGTGGATAAATTTCCCGATTTTTGAAAAAAAAAAGAAAAAAAATTTAGAAACTAAACACTCTAAGCTTTCAAGGGGGTTTCTTAAAAAATTTCAATAGATGATGGTTTTTTATTCGCGTTTATTCTACAGATTTTCTAAAACTCCGAAAAAAGGCTAAAAAAAACAGATGGACAAAACAATTTTTTTTAAGACGCAAGAAAAATGGTAAGGTAATTTTTGTAATCATTGAAACTTGCTAAGGTCTCATAAAAAAGAAATGTCAATAAAAAACCATTTTTTTTTAAAAATTAATAAATTAATGGATACTCTCAAAATATTAGAACAAAAAAATTACCGCTTTTTTTAATATTCTAGCAAAATGAATGAACCCAAACTCATATGCAATGATAGGTACGGGGTTTTTTCATTCCGAAAAATTTTTTTAAAGATTAAAAAAAGTACATTATTCCCCCATTAATGGAACAATTTGTCCGCCCCTTATAATGAATCCAAAAAAAGATAGCGGCATTCTAGCGGTAGAGCGGCAGTTAAAAAAAGGGGATTTTTAGGGTCCCATTACCCCCGAAAACTATCGATTTTTAAAAAAAAAAATATAGTAACCATTTTTTAAAATTACAAAGCGATCTTTATTTTTTTTCTAAACAAAAATTCCCCCGTTCGCATATTTTGGCAGATTTTAAAGGGGGGCCCATTTTTCGACCTTGGGGGTCCTTTTTTTACCCCCCTTCCCCCCCTGTTAATGTTGATAAATTTTTTTTTCTCAAACATACCCAAAGGGACCTAAGAATTGCGTCAAAAAGGGGGAAAAATGTACAGATTTATTTACAGCTTTGTCCTTTCATTTACTGGATAAAGATAACCTCCCTCGCCCTTTTTTACTTGAGAGAAAGGGGGAATTAGGGGAGGGGGGGGAGATGCAAAACTCTCCCATGCCAAGGAAAAACCTTTTAAATAAATGAGCTCAAAATACTGTTTTTTTAAAAAAAAGGGCCCCAAAATGTTGACAAATGCCGGCCCAAAAATAAAAAATAAGTTTTTTATATTAGTTTTAATTTACGCAGCCGTCAAAATGAGCATCACTTAAAAATGGCGGGGTTTTTGGGAAAAAATCAAAACCAAAAATTTTTTTACGAACAAACGAATTAAAAATCGGGAAAAAAAGCACTGTTTATATATCGCCTAATAAAGGGGGAAAAATGACATAACTAAAGGTTAGTTTTGAAAAAAAAAAACCCAATTAATTGGGGAAAACTTGATTTTGGGTTGGAAAAAAAAAAATTTTTTGTTTTTTTTTTACATTTTCACTTTTCTTGGGAAAAAATTTTTACCCCTAGGTTCATTTTTTAAATTTTGGGTCGTTTTCCCCGTAGGCAAATTTAAAAAGCTTACACAAAAACAATGACAAGGTTCACTTTTCTTATAAAAACCCTTTTTATAAATACCTATGAATACCGTTAAATTTTGTCTTTTTTAAAAATGTGATACTTTTCGTGTGGCGGAGAATAGAATCGTAGTAGGGAAAAAAAAAAATATTAGCGCATCAGTGGCGGTTTTTCGTATTGGCAAATTTCTTCCAAAGACGCTCCCCTTTGAAATTTTTAAAAATTTTTTAAATTTTTCGATAATTTTTTTAAATTTTAATAAAAAAAAAAAAATAAGTATTTGTTTTTAAAAAAAACAATTTTCTCCCCGGGGGGGCCCCAAAAAAAACAAAACCTTTTTTTTAAAAAAAAAATGTTTTTTTCCAAAAAAATTTCCCGAGCAAATAGGTTTTTGGGGGATATTTAGTGTGCGCCCCATATTTTTTTTGTTTTTTTTTTTTTTTTTAAAGAAAATCATAGAGCCGCCACTGAGTAGTAACCAGTTAGTTTTGCTTATAACTAACCATAATTGGGGGGGGACTATTCTTTGGGCATTCACATCTTTTGGGGTCCTCGAATTTTTTTTTTTTAAATTTTTTAACAGATTTGACAGATCTTGGAAAAAAAGGGGGAAAGGGCAAGAATAGCTCCCAGAACTAAAAATAAAAAAAGGGTTTTGGGGTAGTTTCGTTTAGTAGTGAGCGAAAAAAACCCAAAAAAAAAGAGGTCAGGCCAAACGAGGAAAAAAAATTTTTTAAAAAAAAGGGGTCCTTTTTGGCCCCCGACCCCCAAAAAAAAAACGAACCCCCCAAAACAATTCGATCTTTTTTTGGAAAAAAAAAATCTTTGGGAAAACCCACCTTTTTTTCGGATCCGAATCCGGTTATCTTTAGTTTTTAACAAAAGGTAATCAATACGAATGATACTACATAATCCGGATGATAAATCAGGAGGAAAAAGGTTTTTTGCACGGACCCCCAAACCCGAAATATTTTTTAAACCCTTTTTTTTAAAATTTAACCTTACCCCAAAATTTTTTTTTTGGGAAAATTTTTTTTTTTAAAAAACCTCAAGCAACTTATAAAGGGACATCTTTTGTAATTTAAAGGGTTTAACCCCCTCCTTTTTAAAATTTTTTACGATCATATTACAAACAATATTTTGCAATATACACATTTAAAAATTTTTGGGTAGTTTTATAAAAATAATTTTTAAAAAGGAATGATTTTCCCCTTTATTTGTATTTTTCCCCAAAAAAAAGATTGGGCCCGGTACGGATGATACAGTTAATAATACTGTGACACATTTTCTTATGAAACTTTATGGATGACGGAAAAATGCTAAAAAATATATGACCAATTCTATCGTTGGGGTGGCTCAATCGTAAATTTGGGGTACTATCTCTTAGCTGAATCTGATCATCTTGACGTTTTTTGGGTTTTTTTTAGTACCGTTCTGACTTTTTAAACGTTTTTTGTTGGAATCCCCCCCAAAAATATGTTGTATGTATTAATACTTTAAAAGAAAAATATAAAATGACCCACAAAAACATTATGTAAAACTGGGGTCAACTCTATCAAAAATCATGGCTTTTAAAGGAAATAAGTTTTAAAAATTGGCCCAAAATTTTTTCACAACAAAGTTTCATCATAGATAATTAGAGTCTTCACTATAGACCACAAAAAAATCTAAATTTTTGGTGACAGGTTTGGACGCCCCTTACCGAGCGGGCTCCATCGGGAAAAATACGATAACAGCTGCTTTTTAACAACACTGTTGCCAAAGCATGACTGGTAACGGTAATTAGAAATTATTTCTTGGGAAATATCCCAAATTCATTAAATAATCGAAGTTTTGCTGTTAAAATAAAATTTTAATTATTTAAATTCCCGGATAATTAAAATTTTTTAAAAAAAATATTTTTGTTATATACACGAGAAAATGATTTAGAATTTTTTTAAAAATTTTATTTTTGATATCCAATTTAAAAAAAAATGTTGAAATTAACAAACAAATTAGTATTTATTTATTATTGAAATCTCACGATACAAATTCTTTTCTACAATTTAACAAACATCAATAACTGGTTTTCTAGAGATAAATACTTTTTTTCTTATATAGTGTCTTGCATATCGGTTTTTGTTTCCTTTTTTTTTTTGTAGTGGTAATAAGACAAAAATTTTATTTTTTCTAGTGTTTTTCAGGTGCGTTTATTAAAATATCTACAAATATTTGTCAAAATATGATTTCTCCATTTCTCACTGGTTTCTTTAACAAGGTGTTCATTTTTTTAACAAAATTTTTTTTTCAAATTTGGTAGCCCAATGTTTAATTTTAAACAGAAGACAAACATACATAAAGTAAAAAATTTAAAATAATTAAAAAAATTGTTATACAGCAAAAAAAAATTTTTCATTATAACAATAAATTTGGCCTATTTTTAAGGGAAATAATTCCCAAATACTTTACCCCTTTTTAATAGCTTCGGCAACAGTGTTTGTTTATATAGCATCGTGTGAACTTTTTTTTCTGTGGACACACTCGAGTGCGACCGTTCAAACCAACCCAATCAACGCTATTACCAAAAATTTGCATTGTTTTGCTCGAAAATAATTGTCTTTGGTTTGACTCTTTTTAGACTTGAATTTTTTTCCAAAAGAGTCAAAAAAGAAAAAAAAATTAATTTTTTTGGTGCTTTAAAGGATTTCTTTAACAGCAATGGGGCCCATGTACTTTTTTTCCCAAAAAAAAAATACCTTGTTTATTTTTTTTTTTTTAAAATCTACATTAGTCATTTTTTTTTGTATACATTTACATTACATACATATACAAGATTAAATATGTAATTTTGTTTTTTTATTTAAAAAATTGTCTTTTTTAACATAAAGGACTTAAAAACCGCCTTAAACAGGAGGGTTATTTTTATTAATTTTTGACTGACCCAAAAATTAACTCTACAAATTTAAAATCGGGTGAACCACCCTGTATATTAAAAAGTGCTGTACCAAATGCGCTAAAGTAAGTATGTCCGTAAGAAAAAAAAAAACAATTAAAACAAGGTGCCGGGACCTTTTTCTTTTTAGATTTTAGGAATAGAACGCACTTTTCTCAAGGGTTTTAATTAGCGTTCGAAAAAATGTTTTTTTTGAAAAAAAGTACACAGCCCCCTTGATTTTTAGGGAACTTTTGAAAAATAGATAATTTGTTTTTTTTTGGAACTTTGTATTTCGGTTTTCAAAAAAAAACGAGGCTGAAGGGGAATGTTCCAATAATTTTCCTTGACGTTCTAAAAAGGGTTGTTTCAGCGCCAA
>JAHBCN010015311.1:0-5000 GCA_019359885.1 Listronotus oregonensis
GATTCTAAAATTTTATTATTTGACTTTTTGCTTTCAGAATCCCTTTTAAAAATTTTTTGGTTTACGCAATATGTTTTTTTTTAAAATACAAGTAGTACTAACCAAAATTTTAACAACTAACCCCTACTAACTATTTTAAAACAATTAAACAAGCCGCTACTTTTTGCATCAAGGCATACTTGGATCTACTGCAAAAAATGTGACCGACGTCCCTAATTTTTAAAAAAACCCTTAACCAAATTCAATAAACTATATTTTTTAAAAATTTGAAAAAAATTTTTCTTTTAATTTTAACAATATACAGTTTATTCAAATATATAGTTGGTTTTTTTTTGCGTTTTGGGATGTTCATTTTTTTATACAAATGAAAAAACTGGTGGTTCATTTTCAACCTTAAAATTTTTGTTTTAAATTTTTCTATCAAAATAAAGGCTGTAGGTGGGTGTCAAAATATAATGGATTACCCTGTATATATAAATATGTGTTGTTATATGTCAAATAAACAAATAAATTTACCAAAATGCCATATAAAATATTTAAATAAGGTCTAACAAAATTATCCACTTACTTATAAAATTAAAATAAAAAAAGAAGGATGTGCTGTGACCGGTTAATAAGAAAAATACATTTATATAAAACTATTACATACAGAAATTTAAAATTAAAGATGAAAATTCCAAATTAGTATGTTTTAAGAATATTTTTTTCTTCTTTTCCCAAAAAGCTTCATATTTCAGTGTATCTAAACTTCCCCAAAAAAATATTTTTAAACTTTTAAAATAAATAAATAGGTCTTTAACATTTGGGTAAGTTTTAAATAAAGTATATTTTGAGCATTTTTTAAAAATAATGACATAATGACTCGAATGATGTTTTTTAATAAAATATTTCACCACAATATGGAACATATCTTAAACTAACTTTAGGTTTATATTTTAAAAATAGTAAACGGAAAAATAAAGTTACGAAAAAGATCCCCAAAATTATTTTATTTATTTTTTTTTCTTAAAATGTATTACACTAAATTTATAATTTTTTAAAAATTACTACATAATTCTAGTTATAAAAATGCTTGAACAAAAATGTTAAAATGTTTTAAATATATTAAAACCTTTATTTAGGTATTTGTGCTACCTTATCTTATGAAAAAAAACTATATTATTAAGAGGTGGATAATAAAACCTATTTTAAATGTGCAAATACTTTAAATATATAAAATAAATTACCTAGTCCCACACTTAACGTTTATATCATTAATTACATCAATATTAATTATATAAAACTATAAAAATAAATCCAATAAGTTGCTATAAGAAACCTGCACTAGTATCAAATTTAATATAAATTACTTTTAAAATTACATAAAAAATTCGCACATGTAGCATATTTTCACAACAATAAACCCTTTCTTAGTAGAAAAATCCGTAACCTTTGCGAAAATTAAGTTAGTAAATATAGATACTTTGTGTGTGGTTTAACGTTGTTTTTACCGAAAGGACAAGGTTACAATTGTAGTCTTAAAATATCAATGCCCAATGTTAATCTTAAAACAGGTAAATTTTTTATTAATTGTTAACCAAAGTTAAAACAAAAAAAAAATAAAATAAAATTAACACTAGTTCACATAAACTTAAAATTATTTTTTATATAGTATTTTCAAAAAACGAAATGAGTTTAAAAATAATTTTAATTTTGTTAAAACCCAAAATTAAACATAATTTGTTTGACATTGACTGTCATTAAAAAACCCCCTTAACCCCCCCAAAACATCGTTTTTTTTCCTTCTTAATCGCCGATTAAGGGCCTTAGTTAAAACTTTTTCCCCCCCTTTTTTAATTTTAAACCGTCTTAACCCCAAAACCCTTAATTTTTTAAAACCGTTTTATCGCCAAAATTATCTTACACCAAAAACGTGAAGAAGGGTTTTTTTTTACAAGAATGACAATTAAGCTTTCTGCACCACACACTTCTTTTTTTAAAAAACCGGACGAATCACGAAAAAAAGGGCCCCCCCCTATCGTTCTTCTTTCCTTCTTAATCGCCTATTATGCCATCGGACGATAAAACTTTTATTTCCTACTTTTAATTTAATTTTTTTTGTCAATCGCGAAAGCATTAATTTAATTTTGTCTTAATCGCCAAGCTGCGCGAAAAAAAAAACATAAAAGAAGTGTGTTTATTTGCTACAAGAAAGGTTAAAACGTTCTGAACCACACACTTTGTTTTTTAAAAAAAGACGGACGAGTTGATGATTAAGATTTTAAGCGGAAATTTTCACCGATTGTTATGTCGGGGTTTTGCCCACAAACTGGCAATGTTAATGCGCTTTTGATGCCACAATTGCTGTTAAAAAAAAAAAAGGGCTGTGGGGTCTTGTTTCGCGGGCCGAAATTTTCACCGATGGTGTTATGTTCGGTTTTCACCCACAAACTGGCTTAAAGGCCCCACAGACCTCGTTCTATTTATTCAGTTTTAATCGTGGCGATCAAAACGTTTATTAACTGCCATTTTCCGTTTATTTAAAAACGAAATGTTGTTTTTAGGAGTTTTTTTTCGTCATTCTTGTAACAAAAAAAACAGCTTCCTTACTTTTTTTTTTTGGGCGAAACTCTTTCGCAAAAACGTTTAAAAATTAAATTAAGGGGTGGGGAAAAAAAAAATTTTAATCGTCCGACGAACAGCGTTAAAAAGGGGTTAAAGACGTAAGTCTTGGGGCCCTTTCCCCCTTTTTTATAAAATATTTTAAATTTTTTTACAGGTTTAAAAAAGGCTTAATTTTTAATATAAAGGTCTAAAAAACTATGAAATCTACATTTTTTTTTTTTGCAAAACGGTTCTTACTTAAATTTTAAATTATTACGTTAACCTTTTTTTACCTAAAAATGTAAAGGTTTACATTATCTTATCTGAAAATTAGGGTGTTTTTTAATAACATGCTAATTTTAAAGGAATGATTCTTGGAATAAAAAAAACCCAAGACTATGTCCTAAAAGTCTTTTCTTTGAATGCAAGTTTAAAAATATATTTTTTTATTGTATTTACCACTTTAAATATTTTATAAAATTGGTGTACTTTTTAAAAGAGCATTTTGACCTAAGTTTTTTATTTCCCAAAAGTTAAAAAATTATCTTATTAAAAAAATTTTGTTTAAACTTTCAAAAAACGTTTCTTCTCATAATTAGTCCAATGAGATGCAAATAGAGTGAATTTATTTTTTTATGGGAAAACGGTGAGTCTAACGAAAAAATTCAAGTAACCAAATTTGTTTTAAATTGACAGAACTCCAAAAATAATTTTTATTTTAAGAAAAAGCAGTGGCATCCACTTTTCTCTCAAAAATATCTAGTCAGAGCCCAATCAAAATAAAAAAAAATGTTTCTAGTTCAAAAAATGCTCTTTAATGCATAAACGCCTACACCAATTTTCATAAAAATATTTAAAGTGGATAATAAATGACAATAATAAAAATTTTTTTTCTCTTAAAATTTTTTTACACCTGTATCTCAAAAGATAAGACGTTTAGGACATAAATTTATATGAATTTTTTTTTCTTAAAATGGGTCAAGTACCCCTTAAACATTAGCATGTTTTTAGAAACACCCTAGTTATAAAAGGATGGCTAATTTTTGCATTAAAAAAAAGGGAATGCTTTTTAAATAAAATAAATAAAATGCTGCTATTAACAGTTTTAATAGATTAACATTTGCTTTTCCCTTTAACTTATTTTGTGTATATTTATCCCTTTTCCCAATTTGGTTCTAATTTATTAGTCTAATAAAAAAAAATGTGCGCAAAGTAAACAGACGCTTAGAACAGTGGCAAGTCCGTGTAAACGATTTTCCATAGAATTGATTAAAGTAGTGTTACCAAATAGTTCATATGTTTAACAACTATTAGTAAACACTGTAAAATTTCTAATTTAGAAAGAGGTGACACTATTTTACTAAGTTAAAAGGTTTTTTAGTGTTTAATATAGTTTAAAATAATTTTATATTTAAAAAAAAGATAATACCAATAATAATAATAATTTTCTATGCACAATGTTGATCAAATAGATTTCTAAAATATCCCTTTACTACCTATGAGTTTCTGCTTTTAAATGAGTGTACCAATGTTTTTGCTTAACGTGCTTTAGGAACCCAAAGCACTATTTAAAGATCATAAACAGTTTTAGTTTTAATCATCAAAGTGCGATATTTTTATAGGTACTATTTATAAAAATTTGTAACTATGTATATATATATATATATATATATATATATATATTTTATATATATATATATATATATATATATATATATATATATATATATATATATATATTATATATATATATGTATATACAGTGTGGTCATTTAAGTGTGCAAAATTAAAAGTATTTCGAAAGTTGGTGCATGTTCGATAATCATATTAGGTGCACTTTAAATGGTTGCAAAAATCAAAAAAGTATACAGGTCAAAATATAAAATTTCAAGAGTAAAGTACCCTAATTAAAGAAAATTCAGGAAAATTTCATAAGGAAAGTTGTTCAGAATTAAAAGGTATGCCCAAATACCAAAACATGGCCTCCTAAGATTTTTTTTAGTAGGATTTATGCTTGTATATAAATTTTCTAATAAACATTAAAATACAAATTTTGTATTTTATATATAACGTTTTTTTAATATGCATATTATTATAACTAGGTTAAACCTATTAAAAAAATTGTAAAATTTTAAAGTTTTTGTTTAATATCCCTTGCAACAAACTTGAAGTTTGAAAATTCCTAAAAAATTAAAATCTATTTAATGTTACAAATATGCTTAAATTTTTAAACAAAGTTATGCAAAATTGATTTGATTTTGAATATTTTGAGTAATAGAGTAGGGTAAATATTAAAAAAAAGAAAAAAATTTTAAATGTTTAAAAATATCAAAAAAATTTGTATGTCATGTTTTGGTATTTGGGCATAACTTTTAATTTTAAACAATTTTCTTTATAACATTTTGCTGAATTTTTTA
>JAHBCN010015311.1:7500-21101 GCA_019359885.1 Listronotus oregonensis
CCTAACAAGTTAAATTTGAAACAAGTGAAAACAAAAACATTGAAAACTGGCTGAAACTAATATTCCTACTAAAATGAAGATGTAAAATAGCGACCCTAAATTCAAAATGTTGTCCATATTTCTCAACATATTAACGATATTTTTAAATAGTCCTAATTACCCTATGAATGGATTAACTTAGGTGAGTGGAATTCTCTATCAAGCATCCCTGGCTGAAGATGTTGGATTTTCTTTAAATTGTTGGTTAACTGTAGCATCTCGTTGTCGATTTTCTTTAACGTACTTCTTGGGTCGTGGTTTTTAAAACTTCGAATTTAAGCAAATTGTAACCAGTTTTTGAAAGTATGTTAGTTTAGGATGTTGCCTTTCAGAGTTGTCGAAATACGTTTGCGCAGCTTTAATTAACATTTCTATTGCTTTGGAAATAACGTTGCAAAATATCAAGATTTTCTTCAAATAATTAATAATTTTGCAAAGTTAAAAAATTTTAATAACACGTGCCGAGCTAACTTGATAATGACGCTAGATGACATTCGCCGGAATCACGAGGCCAACTGAGAAAACTCCCATTTGTTTTTGGAAGTGGATGGGGTTATAAACTCCTAAACTATAACATGTTGCATACATTGTTGAAATAAGAATAAAGCACTATTTGGCTGCGACAAAATCCAATATGGCGCCCATATGAAAAGTAAGGGAGGTGATGATTCATCAGCTTTGCTTTTCATATGAGAGGCACCATTACATTTGTTGTAACATGCAGTATTACCGTTACAGCTATGTTCCATTTTCGTAAAATATCTCTTCAGCTTATCTATTTGCCAATTACTAATATTTTATTGTTTACAAAAAAAATGACGTTCGCCGGGATCAGGCCAACTGAGAAAATATTTGTTTTTTAAATAAATGAGGGTTATAAACTCTTAAATTATAACATGTATTATACATTGTTGAAATCAGAATAAAAAGCACTATTTGGCGCGTAAAAATCCATTATGGCGTCCATATGAAAAATAAAGTTGATGATGATTCTACAAAAGCTGAAACGTAGAAAATAAAAATTGACTACTTGGTCATATTCTACAAAAAGTTGCTTTAAAAAGTTTTTTTACAGATTTGAAAAATTTTCCTTATAAAAAAATAGCAATGGAGTTTTCGAAAATGCATGTTTCAGGTTTTTCAAAATTTCTCAAAAACCTGAATAGATAGAACCATGTAGTAAAACTGGATTAGCTTACTAACATAATTGTCAAAACTTTCCCCATTTAACCGATTTTCTATCTATCATGGTTTCCAGATCCTTACATTCCCCACCAATTTGGGACACACTGTATAATATATATATATATATATATATATATATATATATATATATATATATATATATATATATATATATATATATATATATATATATATATATATATATATATATATATATATATATACAGGGTGCCACAGATTCAATTGCATGTGGGGATCTCGGAAACCGTAGAGATACGAGAAGTCGGTTAAATTATGGCAAAGTTGCGCATTTAGGTGCTACAACAACATGCCGATTAGAAAGTTATGGAAATTCCAGTACTTCGGAGATATCGGAAAAAAACAAATTTGCTGATTTTGTTTTTTTCTGACGTTATTTAAAGAGATATGAAAAACAAAAGATCTCATGGCTACTTTTTTAAACTCTACATAATAGCGTTGAGAGATTTTCCGTTTGACGTTTTTTTTTTTGTTTTCGTTAGACCATCATCAACTTTTATTTTTAAATACGGACTAGATCTTTTAATTTTTATTTTGAACTTCTGTTAATCCCAATTACAAGAGAACTTGTATAACACTTATTAACAAATATGGAACGCCCCTATAAGAAATCATGTGCGTTCCTTGTCTTACTCATTGTCTCTTATGGAAAAATATGTTTATTTAACAGAAAAATATTAAGTGTTAGCACATCATTGTAATTGGGACCCACTTGCTGCTTTCAAAAATGCAATAAACTGAATTGAGTGCGCATTTAAAAATAAAGTTGATGATGGTTCCAAGAAAAAACGCAGAGGCGATCGAAAATATCTCGGCATCAAAGGCACAACAGAGCTGAAATGACCGGCGGGGAGGGTGTTTTTATTTTCTGTCTCTTTAAATGGCACGTCGAAAAAAATAAAGGCAGAATCGGCTTGGAATTTCTCCCAGAGTACCGGGGATATCTCCAGGCCTCGGAGCCTGGCTTTCTGTCAGGCATATTATTTTGCCGAGCACCTAAGTACTTTAACTTACCGCTATTTCAAGCGACTTCGTATCTCTTACGGTTTCCGAGATCCCCATGCATGCCTGCTCTGTGGCACCCTGTACTCCTTGCCTACAGGTGTCCCCAAAGGTATGGTCAAAGTTTGGGATCATACAGATTGGATCAAAATAAAAAAGGTAACAACTTCATATAACTTTTTGTTCTATACTTTTCCTTCTTTACCGAACTATTAGCTTTTAAAGGTAACAATTGAAATCGATATTTATTAACTTTTGAACGGCTAGTACGATCTAGATTTTTTTGTTGAGAATAATTCTAGCTAATAACTGTATCTTGTATTAGCACCACATAAACATGCCCCAGAAACCAAGTAAGAGACCAGGTCGGACTATCAAGTTTGTAAAACTTCATAATTTTGCGGTGTGTTGCGGAAAAAAGTGTTGAATAGGAAAAACTTCTTTATTTTTAATTTTATCCCGAAAAAGCTATGTGATACAAAAAATTGCTACTTAGACTAGATTGGGATGGGAAATTATTTAACATATTTTATACGCGGTGTTCAGAAAATTGAAATAACTTTAAATGGTACAAGAGTAAAGTGCATTTGTTTAAGAAGATACGGAAATAAGTTATTAGGAAAAGTTGTTCAAAAGTAAAAGGTAGTCTCTAATACCAACTTTCGAAAAAATCGGCCTACTTTTATTTATTTGTGATTAAATTTATTTAAATATCAATTTCTATTTTAAATATCAATTTTATTAATTTTTTGGTGTAAAGTAAACATTTTAAGCCAATAATATTACGGCTAATGAATTATAACAGCGAAATGTCAATAAAGCTTGTCACTATCAACGCCAACTAGTACAAAAATAGGTTGTTAATTTGGAATTAGTTTATTAAAATAATTTTATTACAAAATAATAAAAGTGAGCCGATTTTTTTGAAAATTGGTATTGGAGACTATTTTTTACTTTTAAACAACTTTTCCCAGTAACTTATTTCAAATCAAAAATGTAGTTCTTATTTTGCGAAATATTTCAGCTGGACAAAGGAAAATTAAAGGGTACCTAAATCCCGCTTTGTTATTAATCTTCTGATTTGACTTTTATGACTTTTAAAATTTTAGAAAAGGAACCGATTTTATTTTTACGGCTAATAAAGAGCGAAAAGGGCACTTAACTTTAAAGTTGTTGATTTTACCTAATGTTTTAGCAAAGCTTTTTCCAAAGAGACAAAATGAGGTTTTATTTAAATTTAACACGTTACAAATACCACTGAACTAATTTTGGATTAAAATTAAAAACCTTAGTAACCTTTAATATTTTTAACCAACTTAAAACGCTAAAAACTCTTCATGAGTTACAGTAACGACTTACCTGTTGAATAGCTTCTATACGGATTCCTCCTACAATTTGAACCTAGTTTTTACTGAAAAAATATTAAAACACCTAAATATAGACAATAAGACCAGTTTTTTAGTGTAGTTTTTGACGTTTAATTTATTAAAAAATCTAAATATTTGTATATAAGTGTAAAGAAAAAAATCATGTAATATTAAACTATAGCCCTATTAAAGATAAATAAATTATTATTATTTTTTTAATTCTAAAAAATATTTAAGTACATGTTATGTATTCTTTTAAAATAACTCAAATTTGAAAAATTTAAATAATAAATTTTTAAATGTTAACCCTGTAAAGTTTAACAGTGACTGACTATCTATGTCTTTAATTAAAATAATAAATTTAAGCTTATACTTATTTTACTTTTTTACCGGGATTTTTGAAAACGTCCGTTATCGCGAGGGATAACCGGCACACTGAAATATGGCTTTATTTTTTTAACTTTTAACTTTTGACGGGACTTTGGGAAAATTTTCATACGCCATGTGAAAAGTTTTCACACTCTTTTGTCAAAAAAAAATGACTTCGTAAGTAAATTTATGGTTCAAACTCATAATATTATTATTTAATAATCTTTTCTATGACAATATAAAATGTAATAAAAAATATATTTACTTAAATTGTAGTATGATACGTGGCGGTTGAAAGAAAGCAAGTTAAAAGTTTTTTGAAAATAACAAGTTACTATCAATTATGCAGCATGGTTTTACTAGGGATAAAGGTACTGAAACAGCATCATGTGCTTTTAAAAAAGTGGACTGTTGAGGCATTGGATAGTGGTTTTGTGTTTTGGGTTTTTTTGTGGTTTCCCCGCCCCTTTTGATTGTGTACACCACGATTTATTGTCGGAAAAGTTGTATCGGTATGGGGTTGGGGGTTCCAAAAAATTTTAAGGGGTTATCTGGAAAACGTTTCAGTTTGTACGGCTAAATGGGCAAGGTGAAAGGGTCGTATTCCCCCCGGGGGGGACCACGGGATCTATATTGGGTCCTCTACTCTATTTGATTTATTCGAATGACATTTTTAATTATCTTGTACCAATTCAAATAAAACAGTTTGCTATGACGATTAATATTTTAATTAAAGCCCCCTTAGTAAGTTAAAAATTAGTAGTGAAAAGTATATCGTAAAATTATTTTGTTCAAAAAAATTATCTTAATTTAAATACAAGAAAACCCCCAGCTTTTTGTATATTATCAAGGCGGCCCAATTTAGATAAATTTACATTTTTTTAAAATACAAAGTCCTATTAATTGTAGTGAAACCCTAAAATGTTAGGTTTGAATCTGGGTTTTAAGTTGCAGTGGAACCGCATATAGATTTTTCAAAATTACGTAGTGCTTGTTTGTTTAAATTTCATGTCCCAACATTCGTAGAGACACCCTTCTTACTCTTTATTATGCATACTTTCAAGCCATTTACGATATGGGATTATTTGTTATGGTGGGGGGGGTCAGGTTAATAGGGGTTTTTTTTTAAAGTAGCAGTTCGGTAATCAGTGGTTTAACACATCGAGAAACATGTCGTGACGCTTTTAAGACATTAAAAAAATTTTACTTTTTATTCAACCTATATTTTGGGGAATGTCATTTATGTTTACGGAAATAGAAGCTTATTTGTAACTAATGCTTCCACGATCACAACACTAGAAATGGGCTTTATTGGTTCCCCGGCAGGCATCGGACAGCAACATACCAAAAAAAATTTTTATTTTAATTGTTGTAAATGTTATAAAATTCCTTAATGATGACATAAAAAACTCAAGAATATCAATGTTTTTAAAGTAAATTAAAAAGTTTTTACTAGATAGAACTTTTTTACTGCTTTGAGGATTTTTTTAAAAGGAAAACTACTTCATTACTGTTGTTTTTTTTTTTCTCTTTATGTAAGTTATTTTTAGTACAAAACGTTTTGACTGTTTTTTTAAATATTTTTTTTTTGTTAATTTGTAGTATTTATTTTAAGGACTTTTTGACTTTTTCGTCAATTATTGTGCTGTTTGTACTTTTAAATTGAGGAAATAAAAATTATCTTTATCTTTATCTTATCTTTATCTATTAATGTTGAAACCCTACTTTGAGCAAACCATATTACTAAAGTTTAAGGTAACTCTACAAAAGACATAGGCATATGTGTATCTAATAATATATCACAAAATAGATAATTTTAAATAATATGTTTGTTCCTGTAACTTTAGTAGAACAATCTTAAAAAAAAAACTGGTTAGTAATATAAGTAATGTTTTACGGTAAATATCATGTTACTAAAGATTACAGAATAAGTTACCTTTATTATTATTAGTGAAACGAACAAATGTTTAACAACTACACTGTTCATGGTTGTAGTAACAAAGAACACTACTTTTTTACTTAAAAAATCATGTTTTAAGTTAAGGATTTTAAGGGTAGTAGCCTCCGTCAAAATATATATGTTTAGTATGTATTCTATTAACAAATAAAATATTACAAAAGAATATAGGTTGACCCTATTACACCACAAAATATTATTTAAAATTCAGTACTTCCTATAAGTTTAGACTAAACTAGACTAAACTCTAGACAGACAGTGTGTGTTATTTTGTTATGGTATAATATTACGCTACTAAAGCCCAAAAGGAACAGTAAAATTTTGCCAAACCCCCGAAACTTACAAAAGGCTTATGTGTATTAGTTTTAGTATAAGCATGCCGATGAGACTTGGGATATATTTTTTACGAAAATTGCAAGATGTTAACTTTAGCAAAAAAAACAATTCATAATTAGGCTTTTTTAAAAAACAATTAAATACATCAAATAATCTATTCAGTTACAAAAAAGTGTTATAATTATTATTTAAGTAACAAATTATCTTTACATTATTAAAACAAAATATAAAGTTACAAAGCTCTATTTAAAGTTATAGTTTATGGTTATATTTGTTTTTTTTTGGGAAAACTGTCCCCGGTATATTTTGTTTTTTCAATCTGATTTGTGTATGTTATATTTTCGGTTATGTTTCGTGAACATGAAGGAACCGGTGCCGGCGGCGGGGAAGTTTCTGATTCTTGTATTTCATGTTGTGATAAGGACGTCGAAGTTCGGCTTACGATTTCTCAATTTTGTTTAAATTTTTAGTTTATTTGCAATTGAATCGTCTACGTATCCTTCTGCCACTCCATGAACCCCCCCCCTCCATGGCGTTTAAGTGAAAGTAAACCCACCAGTATTGCCCCCGATGAGTGCCGAAAAAATGGCCTGTATATTTTCGATTGGGGCAGTTTAAAAAAACTGGCTATTTTTTTTAAATGCACCAAACTTATTAATCCCTTTCAACTTGCCTAGTGCATTTTTTTTTTTGAAAATTTGAAAAATTTTTTTTGGATAAAAGGGGGGTTGTTTTTGGGGATCCCCTTTTAATATATTGAGAAGTATCCAGTTAGAGAAAATGATCGGGGTATTTTTTTTTTTTGTACTTGTTAATTTGATCAACGTAGCCGAATTTAAATCTTCCATGTTATTGACTGATAATTTATGTAATTCGTCACATCTACAAGCTCCAGACCAATGCAACTGCACTAAAAAATTAAAATGTGTTGATTAAAAACTTTAGCAAGTTTACGGGTGAAAAATTTTTTTTTGTACTGTAAAGTTTGTTTTTAGTACGTTTTTTAAAGCAGGTATTGCTGATCCGGTTGATTTTTAAAATTTTTAAAAAAAGTTGGGTTTTCGGGAAAAAAGGGGGTTTAAAATTGTTTTTGCTTTCCACCCCCCCAAATTTTTTTGGGGGGTGGTCTCTTACCTGTATCTTGAAGTTTCCGGCAAAAGATTTAGCAAGACGCTTGTAGCTTTTTTTTTATTTCTGGCTTACATTCAAATTCACTATCCCCCTCCCTTTTTTAAAAACAAAAAATATTTTTTTTTAACAATATTTTGAAGGTTGAAATTAAAATAAGGTTAGGCAACCGAATATCACGACCTACTTGATTCAAATTTTTTTCATTTGTGCTGTTTACCATCATTTTGGCCAAACCAGACCCCCAAACCCCCGTGAAAAAAAATTTAAAAGTAGTATAATACATCATGTGAAATTCGTCATTTTCAGAAACCCTTTGACGTACGTTTTTAGACACTTTTTATAGCAGTCGTAAAAAAATAAATAAACTGTCTTCCATTTATGTCAAAAAAAAAAAAAATAATAATTTGTATAAAAATAATGTTTTCTTAGTTTCGGTTAGTGTTGTTGCATTTAAAAAATATCTTTTTGGAACAAGCCCCTCATTTTTATTCATATTTTTAACTTTTAACTTTTATTTTGCTAATTTTTAAAAATTGTGTCGAATTGGTTGTTTTTTTGTACATAGAAATTAGATTTTAAGTAAAGACAGTTGTTTAATACATTTTTTTTTAAATGCACCTTTATTACCAAAATATGTGTATTTTAAGAACAAAAAATCCGCTGGAATTTTTTTTCCAGGAAAAATGATAATAAGTCCCTGGTGGCATAAAATTAAATTAGTATAAATTTGTTTTTTAAATGCAATTTTTTAATTTATTTAGGACTTTATAAAAACTAAGACCATTTTTTTTTTAAATAGATTGTTAATAATGTAAAACATTTCTTTTTGGAGTAAAAATAAATTAAAAAAAAATATATTTACCAACTATTTATAAATAAAAAGATTTTAATTATAATAATTAGAAGCTATCTAAACCCTTAAATATTGTGGTGGCTCTAAAAATGTACTTAATAAACATTCTAATCTATTAATCTGCTTTTTATATACAGATTTGTTCGAAAGAAGCGCGCAAAATTCGTATCTTCTGTATAAGTTGTTAAAAGAAAAACTGCTGTAACACTGGAATTGGTTTAAATTGTGGTTCGTCTTTCTGTAATATTTTCAGCATCCTGTCTGCAACCCCTTAATCTCTAGCCATTTCAACTTTTTTTTTCAAATAGCAACCTAGGTTTTGTGAGACTGTATAGGGAAGTCTTTTAAAGCTGAACCCGAAACAGCCAACAAAGTAAGAGCTCTGTTTATTTCGTTCCTCTAAAACTAGTGCAAAGAAGTTTTTAATTAAACTAACCTTGTCTTTTTATTATCCCATATTCGAAGAAACATTTTCCTTATATCCAAAAATTTTATTGCAAACTTCGGGTGAATATTTTTAATAACATAAAATAAAGAAAAATTTTAGAACAACAGTAAAATTCTTGAACCTCGTGGACAGTTTCTTCGCACAATTTTTTTTTTTTTTTTTTTCAACAAAAACAACAAACTATATATAATTAAAATAATATTTTATCTTGATAAGTAAATTGTGAGCAATCGTACCCAGTATGCCCTTGTATAAAATGAATATTGACTATGCGCTGACCATTTATTTATAGGTTTTACAAAATGACCGAGGTTTATTGACCAAAAAATAGATATAGAAAGTGCAAAAAATAGCCATCGTGAAACAATTACACTCAAAGAAGCGGTGAATCTTGCCCTCAACAATAATTATTTTTAATTTAAGGATACATTCTTTCAACAACTTGACGGCTGCGCCATGTTTACCCCTATTTCTTCCACGATAGCGCAATTAGCGATGGAATATTTAGAAGAAAGTGTCATATAACAAATTGACTTTGGCATACTTTTTTTTGGGTGGTACACAAAAGACACCTGGTTGACCGCTATTTAAATTTTACCATCCAAAAAAAAAACAAAAAATGTCTGCTCAATCTGTTAGGCCTATTATGGCCTAAAAGATGGAGCAATTATCTTAGCATCACCAGAATGAGGACTAGAAACAAGGAAGTTTGAAGGTATATGGAAAGACAATGCTGTAGAACAAAATTGTCTGGGCGTGCAGGGTAGCGGGAATAGGGGAATCGGCCCCGCGGAGTTTGCGCTATGAATAGTAGGGCAGATCCGGACTTCCATAATTTTCTGTTACTATCTATAAAGTTGGCATCATTAAATGTCAAATTCAAAATACTTATACATTCACTTTTTTTTTTTTTTTTAATTTTTTGCACAAAATTGTTAGTTACTAAACGAAACTATTATAGAATATTTAAAATTATTGTGTAATATTGGATTTTATATAATCTGATTAAATATGAAAAAAATAGATGGCGTCACTTTACAGCCTTATATTTAAATGCTTGATAGTTTTGGGAGTTTTTGTATTTTTACCAAAAATCTTAGTAAAATAAATGAAAACACGATTTTTAAAATAAATTTCAAACATTGTATGATAGTTTTATATACCAATTTTGTGACAAAAGAAGGGCAAAATAGTGTAAATGAGTTTAATCTAATTGTCGTATTTGAGGATTGATATCTGAAAAATAAAATGTCAAAAAAAGTGACTTTAGATTTGTAACCAGCGCCTCTGTATGCAAAAAAATCATCGAAATCGGCAAATAAAACTTGCCACAATTTGAACTGGTTATTTGTGTTTTAGGGTTATACAATATTTTATAAATTTATAATTTGTACAATAAAATAGGGTCACCTTATGCAGGTAACATAAACAATTTTAACAAGAAGTATGGAATTTTTTACATAAGAGATTAAGAAACCAAAAATCTAATTTCTTTTTAAACAAAAACTAAAAAAACAAAAAAGGGAAAATTTTAAAATAAAATTGTACTTTCTTTTTTTTCAATTAAAGGGGCCTGTATATATTAACATTTGCCTGGTCTGCTCAGTAATTGATAATTTTGATCCTTTAATAGAAAGTACTAAATTATTAAAAGAAATAAGAGTACGTAAATGTAAACCTTATTTCTTTTTAATGATCCACAGAAATACACAAACATTGTGGTATCACTAAAATAAGAAGGTTTTCATCAATTCAAAAAACTTCTACAGCTACAAAATATAATCACACAAAGCAAAACAATCGAAATTAATACGGCGCAAATCACAATGAAAGTGACGAAACCTGAAATTCGCTTGGAAGGTGGGTTGATGAGACGACTACAGTTGATGGTTCAGCACGGATATAGTTTCATATGCGCCGCGCCATTGCAGCAAAAATCGGTACTCCGGCTCTGATAAAAGTATATTGTGTTGCCTAACTCACACCAATTTTTCAGTGTGTAAGTAGGGGGAAACATTAAAATATTTCGTGGAATTTTGTTTTTCGCAGAATCGGCGGGGGTACTTTGTCAGATATTTTCATAGTGGGCTGGACATTTTTTGATCGAATAGTCCATAGCATTGGGCTTTCATATACCTTCAAAAATTCCTTGACTAGAAATTGTAAAAAAAATAAAAGAGACAATTTTCCAGAAAAGAGTATATCCAAAAATTATAAAGCAAACGACTTGCCTATTTTATATTAAAACAAAAAAGTGAGTAGGACAAATACAATTAACGATTTTGAACATATTAATATGCCTTGTTTGCTTTAAAAAATTAAACACATTCTATCAAAACAAAACATGGTTGTTTTTTATAAATCAAAGAATTTAACTAATTCTCTATTTACACCAATAAAAAGTAAAGTTTTCAAGAAAATAATATCTAAATTAGTATAGACCTATGTTTAAATTATTGTCTAAAAAATATATATACAGCATTAGTCAAGCATAGGATAAAGTTCATCATCTCATTTGTTTTAAGAATTAAAAAAAAACTTAAATACAAAAGTCTTAAAGAATGTTAAGATGCATAGTATAGAAGTATTTTTTAGGTATACGTTGATTTTTTTTAAATAAATATCCTATTTTTTACTTTATTTTTAGATTTTATATAACATTCTATAATTTTTTTTGTTAATGATGTTATATACCCAAACCTAGTAGTTTTTCTAATATTTTTCTTAAAAAAATATTAGTGTTTACTCTCATAAAAAATTAATAGTACCGCCATTGTTTCTGAAGGTGAATTACTTATATTTCATAAAAAGGGGTTAGGATGACAAAAAAAAAAAATATATATATATATATATATATATATATATATATATATATATATATATATATATATATATATATATATATATATATATATATATATGTGATATGATAAGTATAGTGAATGTATAAGTATTTTGAATTTGACATTTAATGATGCCAACTTTATAGATAGTAACAAAAAAATTTTGGAAGCCCGGGATCTGCCCTACTATTCATAGCGCAAACCCCGGGGCCGTTTTCCCCCTTTTCCCCCTTTACCCTGCACGCCCAGACAATTTTGTTCTACAGCATTGTCTTTCCATATACCTTCAAATTTTCCTTTTTGTTTCTAGTCCTCATTTTGGGCCCAAATAATAGGCCTAACAAGAGCAGACACTGTTTTTTTTTTTTTTTTTTGATGGAAAAAATTTTAAAAAGGGGCAACCAGGTGTCTTTTTGTACCACCCAAAAAAAAGTATCCCAAAAAATCAATTTGTTATATGACACTTTCTTCTAAATATTCCATCGCTAATTCGCTATCGTGGAAGAAATAGGGTACCCGGGGCAGCCGTCAAGTTGTTGAAAGAAGTACCCTTTAAAATTTAAAAAAAATAATTATTGTTGAGGGCAAGTTCACCGCTTTTTTTTGGGGTAATTGTTTCACGATGGCTATTTTTTGCACTTTCTTACTATTTTTTTCAATAAACCTCGGTCATTTTGTAAAACCTATAAATAAATGGTCAGCGATAGTCAAAATTCTTTTTTACAAGGGCATACTGGGTAGATTGCTCACAATTTTCTTATCAAGATAAAATATTATTTTAATTATATATAGTTCAATGAACAAATAATGTTTTACAGTTGCATTATTAAATATCTCCCAGTCTAATTGTGGGGAGATCGTCAAACTTTTCTAATTTTTTTTTTCTTAAATTACGTAAAACTGGGGAAAAACGTCATTCGTTTTACCTTTTTTTTTGAAAGACAAAAAACCCGTCCGCGATGACCGACAAACGGGGGGAAAATTTTTCCACCCTGAAAGACTCCCCCCCATGTTCGAATACATTGCTATACAAGTTTGTGATGTGGATGTTATTCTAGTAAATTTCCCTTTTAAATTTTAACAATAACCATATGAGTTAATTAGATAAGAGAGCTCAGTCAATTTTTTCATTAGGGGGCATTAAAAAAATTTAAAATTAAAATCTCCCAATATAACGTTTTTTTTTGGGTATCTTACTTTTAAAAATTCAAAAAATAACTCAAATTGCGTTAAAAAAAAATCAAAATTACCCAGGCACGATCGGTACAGGCAAAAATGGCAGTACCTGATTCAGGTAACAGAGTACCACAGAACTCCGCATCGACCTCCCTAGAATATTCCGACAAGTTTAGTGGTATAGCTTCCAATTTTTTATAAATATGGAGGTGCCAGTACAGGGTGGACCTACAAAAAACTTCTTAGTTTATAATTAAAGTTTAAATGTAAAAGACTAAATTATTACACCAATGTTCCGAAAAAAACAGAATGTCAAATTTTTTTTTCCCTTAGAAACAGCTGCAGTTGATCAGTCTTGTTGGTCAAACATTTACATTTGGGAAAATAGCACAACCCGGGGCATCCGTTTTAGCAACAAAATGCTCACTTCCCGAGTTATTGTTAGTTTTACTTGCTACCCGTTTTTGGTGACGACTGGAATGTTGGGAAAAATTTTTTTTTAACCTGAAGCGAGTACTGCTGTCCCGGCTGGCCAAAAAAACTTGTATCGTATACCATGTTTACTTTTCATGGGAAAAGATATTTTAAAAAAAAACACTATGTCTGTTTATTCCATATTTGACATTTAAAAATATTTCTGGTTTAATGTTTTTAAGATAATTTTCCAGATCAGTAGTAGTTTCCCCCGGGTAACCGTACGATGAAGGTAACCCAATTTGGGATTGATTGTATATTAAATTGGTTGGTGCTCGACCTGTGCCAATCAAAGGTTTTTTTTTTTTGGGGTTTTTTGTCGAAAAAAATTGTTTTTAGGCTGTTGATGTTGATGGTGCCCTCTGTTAGCAGAGTTATTAGA
>JAHBCN010015312.1:0-17500 GCA_019359885.1 Listronotus oregonensis
TTACATTGTAATAATCCTATTGTAAAAGATGGATATGCTAATCTTGAGTAGAATGCGAGCAAAAACAAGTACCGTTTTTCTTTTAATTTTATCGCTGAGCCGATCTTAAATTTCGGTTAAGTACAAAAACCACATGACGAAGCTGTGGTCCCATTATAAAGATAGTATAGATGGGTACCTTAATCTTTATGGAAAGAGACACTTGAATGGAAAATAAGTTAAGTTTAAGGTCTAAATCATCTTTAATAAAAATTAGGTTAAATGTAACATAGTTATTATTAAACTAAATTATTTACTTGTATATACAATTAACGCGAAGTTATTTTAAAAATGGATTTTTGATTTTTAAATTATAAGAAAAAACTAATAAATTTAACAGAAAAAATCCACTGCCCCTAAATTTTTATTATTATTTATGTGAAAAATAAGAAAAAGCTTGTCAGTAGTTCTAATTTAAAATAAATTTTGCCTTCGATAACCTATAATATAATGTTTTATCAGATTTAGTCCTTAGAAAAAATCAAATAAAATTAATATAATGTTTTTTCTTAACACAGGTAAAATAATTAAATTCTAAGACGAACTTTTCATATCAAAAAAGTTCAATCTGTTTGTAATAAAAAGAAAAGAAAAAAAAATGTATTGAAATAGGGCTTAAAATTAAAAAAAAAAACAACTTTTTTTTTACTTTTGTTAAAGGGTTAAGATATAGACGGGGATTTTCTTAAAAAAAAAAAATGTCACGTGAGTGCTCACGTGCATGTCATTAGGTAGGCATCGTTATTAAAGCAAAGACCAACAGCAAAATCAAAATTTTTCTCAAAATATTAGAAAAAAAAATCAATGCACGTCCGGCAAACACATTTCTTAGGTGCGGAGATTTTCAGTGCGATAAAAGAAGATGTCAATTTAATAGCCAAAGGCTTGAGTGAAATAAAGACAGACAGAAAACGTGTAGCGGCTGATTTCCTTTCTACCGACCCAAGAAGAAGAAGGGAATGCTTCGGCCGGCCTACGACAACACACACACTGGGTGTGTGTGTGTGTGTGTGTGTGTGTGTGTGTGTGTGTGTGTGTGTGTGTGTGTGTGTGTGTGTGTGTTGTCGTAGTGCAGTGATGCACTACGACAACACACACACGATTATCCGTAAGATTATACGATTTTGGTTCCGATTTCACGATCCTACGAATAAGGTAGCATGATTTTTAAATAAATCATTTTAAAATGAAATATTGCATTTGAATTATTAATTTACTTCGTCCCCGTAGTGAATGATAACAATGGCATATTAAAAGAAACGACCGGGGAATCCCCATCGCCTACAAGCGGTTATCGAGCAGAACTACATGGGATTCCCTGTTGATTGCAGGTAAAGATGGCTTACAATTTATTTGTTTGCATTTTCACGCAGTCCTGTCTCGTATCGGAAATTTTACATAAGTCAAAACCATCAAAAGTATTTTATTTAAAAAAAGTTTAATTGTTGTGATTTTTCTATCAATAACAACATGATACGAAGGATTGGTAGTAGTGACATATTAATTAGCGATAAAAAGGATAATACTGACTCAAACGATTCTGAGGACAGAGCATAATGTAATAGTGTCTATTGCCTAAATTACGCTAGGCCAACATTTTGACATTTATGTTACCTACTCGTTTATTTAGTGATTTATTATTTGAATTGGTGTAATGTAAAGTTACATTAGGTTTAATAAATTTTTTAAACATTGTCGTTGTGTTTTCCTTTTTAACAATATTATTTAAGTTATGTGTAATTTCCCACTTTCCCCACGATTACCTACGATTTTTCATCATTGTATTTCACGATTTCAGCTTTATCTCATCTAGCAACACTGGTATCAACCGGTCCCCGGCCGGCAATGTAAGTGAACGCGAGGGGCAATGTTGCCAACCAGTAAAAATAAAATTATTTATGTTGTCTTGCTCGATAAAATAACAAATACCTGTTATTAAACTAATAAAGTATCTTTAACCATTCTAAAATACGAATATTTTTATAATTTTTTTTTGCTAAGCGCATAACTTTTTTTAAATGAAAAGTTTTATAAAATGTATGATTTTTAAAATATTTCAAAAATTGCCGATACCGTCGACCGCCCTTGTATTGAAAGTGGGATGATGGGGGAAATTGATGTCGTTCTCTTTTTAATCTGGGGTCATACCGTATGTATCCTACTCTATTACATTAAAATTGGCTCCCAAGCCTTGCCTTGCTAATCCTGTATACAGTAGGGTTATGTACAATATATTCTAATAATCATTAAAAAAAAAGTTACAATCACCATTTTATTAAATTTTGTTTTTGAAATAAGTTTTTGCAATTGCATATATTTTTGTTATTGGTTTGAATTTTATATCTAAATGAAACTTCTGCCAACTTTTTTCATAATACGAAACGTAAACATGGTTAAAAGCATTTTAAAGGCAAATATCTAAGTATTTAAAACCGCGCGATATCACAGTGCATCAAACATGTTCAAGGAGACTATTTTACCATGCCGGTCAGGCAGTCATGCCACATTTCATTTAATAGTCCAGTAAATAAAGGGACAAAGCTGTAAATAAATCTGTACAGTTTTTCCTTGTGGCACAATTCTTAGGTCTTTGGGGATGCTTTCGAGCAAAAAAAAGTTTATCAACATTAACAGGTGGGAAAGAGCTGAAAATGGCCCCTCACGGCCCGAAAAATGTGTTTTTCGCTAAAATCTGCCAAAATATGCGAATTGAAAATTTTTTTTAGGACAAAAAATGAAGATCGCCTTGTAGTCTACAAAAAAGGTCCTTATAATTTTTTTCGAAAAATCTATAGTTTTCCAGATAACGGGACCCAAAAGTCCCCTCATTTCAGCTGCCGCTCTACCGCTAGAATGCCGCTATCTTCCTTTACTCGGGCAATAATGTACATTTTTTATTCATTTAAAGTTCATCGGAATGGAAAAACCTGTACCTATCATTGCATATAGGTTTGGGTCCATTCTGATTTTTCTCGAATATTAAAAAAAGCGGTTTAAGTTATTTTTCACAATATTTTGAGAGTATCTCATTAATTTATTAATATTTTTTAAAAAATAGCTTGTTATTAACATTTCTTTTTTATAATAAGACCTTAGCAAGTGTTTAATGATCCCAGAAAATTTCCTTTACTATTTTTCTTGCGTTTTGATAAAAAATGCTTTGACCATCTGCATATGACTTCATGCCTCGTTCCGTTAGAGTGATTTGAATTCTAGTGTAAATATTTTCCAGTCTGGGTAGATTTTCTGTATACCGAGGTTTGTGTGTCCATTATTTCGTTTGACTAAAATGTCGACAAAAGGTAGAACCGAATTTTGCTCTTCTTTATTGTGAGTTTGATACAGGATCGGAGACAATTTAGATATTTTATAAAACCTTTAAGTCTTGGTCATTACCTGTCCATACAATAAAAGTATAGGAAACATATCGCAGCCCAACTTTTGGTTTGATTACTGCAGTTTTAATTTCGTGTTCCTCAAACCATTCCATATAATTATTTGCTACCGCTGGAGAGAGCGATGAACCCATGGGAAGTCCATCGTCCTGCGCATAGTACTCATCGTTTACTTGAAAGTAAAAACTACTGAGACATAGCTCTAACAACTCTATCACTCCATCCAGCGGCAGGGTGGTGCATTCTACTAATGTATCATCTTTGTTGAGCACAAAGTTGCTATTTACAGTAGAGCCTTTTACCTTAAAGGAAAATCCTGTAGTTGGCACTGGCTTAAAAAAAAAACGTAGTTTTAAAGGTTAGTAAATTGTTTTAAATATGGTATTTTAAAAACATTAATTCTAATATTGCCTGATGTCGGGATTTGGAAGGTTAGCTAATTGTGTAAAATATAGTGTTTCAAAATAAAAACGATAATTCTGTTGTTGTCTGATGTCATATTCTTATGATAATTGTCAAATTTATCATAGGGTGCGGGTTGCTATTTACAGTAGAGACTATCACCTTGAAGAAAATCCGGAATGCTACACCGGCTTAAAAAAAATGCAAACGCAAGGTTAGTATATTGTGTTAAATGGGGTATTTTTAAAAAAACCTTAATTTTGTTATTGCCTGATATTGTAATCTTATAATAATTGCCAAATTTATCATAGGGTGTGGTTCAGCCAGATAATAATTATTAAATAATTTGAAATATCTATTATCCTAATATGTATGTCTATAAGGTCTTTTAAAATTAGCACTTTCGCTTACATTCATTAAATTTTTTAAAGTATATAATAAAAATGTCAATTTTTACGTAAAATTCCTCATTCCAAGGTCTGAAAACCGTCTAACTACTAACTAATTATTTTTATTTCATTTTAAGTTCCCGTATCAATAAGAGCATAATTGGAGTAATAATTTACAGGAAGCAATAAAATCGACAACTTTTTATAAATCAACTATTTCCATTCCAATTAGACGAACCGCGCCCACACACAAGCTTCGGACAATAACAATAATTTTTCCGACGACCGTTAATTAATTTCAATAAAAATCTATAAAAAGGTGAAGGTTGTAAAAACGGTATTTTACCTGTTGCCTCGGATTTTTGCAATGGCGTACTTCTTGCAGATAAAATCTTTCCAAAAATATTTTTTCCTCTGGTAAAATACATTTGCCAATGCTCTAAATTTTTACTGATATTCCGGGAGTGGCCCATCTCGGCCAGAACCTAAATGTGATCTGCTTTTAAACCATCCATCTCGGTCCAAGGATCAGGGATGGATATTCGCAAAGGCTGAGTAGGCTGAAGCCTAGGGCGGCAAATATTATGGGCGGAATATTTAATTTATATTTTTTTAAGAAATGTGTTGGTTTTAAAATATTGTTATTACATTTTCTGTGTGTTTTACTTTTGTTAAATTTGTTTATTAAATATGAATAAGAATTACTAGTTTAGTTTATATTCTTTTAATGCTTAATTTTTTGTTCTAATATCCAAAAAAATAGTTAAATCCGGCCCTACCAAGGATAAGAAAGCACACTACTGTGTAAGAATGGGCCAAGTCAAGCTGACTTAAACACTGATTCAATCACCTACCAAGTATTCACATACTTCAGTATACGAATACTTTAGTATTCGAATACTTTAGTTTATGCATTGTTATATGCTAGGGGCATGTTTATATGTTAGGGGACTGGCTGTAAGGCTAAAGTCAAAAAACATAAGTGAAGAGCAAAAAAAAGTTATCGACGCTTAATCCCAGACAGTGTTGAGTTTAATTAGGTGTTCGAATACTAGCAATAGTATTCGAATACTGCAAGTACCTAGACTCGAGTACTGACTGATTGACAATACATACTACATACAAACTGGTGCATTTCCTTTTTTGGTGTTGAACATAAAAAGTTAGAAACAATAAAGCATTTTTTAATAAAATAAAGTATTTTTAAAATCTTTTCTTTTCCTTCCGTATTTAAATATAGATATGTGCTGTGATAGGTACTTCTCTATAGGTAAAGAATCACACTTTGTCTCTAATATTTACCACTTCCATATAGACTGCTGCCTTAAATAATTTGCCTGTAATGCTTCATAAGCCGCCAATTTAAAAACAAATAACATCTTGACATATAATGTTATAAAGCTCAGGGGCGAAATTACAGAGAGGGGAGCTGGGCAGGAGGAGGCTAAGCCCTTTTAATCCAAAAATTAGCCTCCCTACTGTCAAATATGAAATAATATTTAGGGGTGGAAATAGCCAGATTCAACGTATATTTGTAGAATAGAAACGATTAGTCAAAATAATTTAAAAAAATAGGTACAATGAAACATATCTTTGTGTTTTTAAAATTTTAAGGTTACAGATAATATGCGCATTATACATTTATGTGTTTAAGAGTCCATTCGCGCCGGGAAAATTGGATCCAATTTGGGGTTCGGGGCATAATGTTTTTCTCAAAAACGGTATAAGTTATCGATAATTTTCAAAAACTATATGAAAGCCAACACTTAAATCTAGGCTTCTGCTGTATAAGTTTTTTAAATTTGAATTTAGTTTTTAATATTTCCTTGAGTGAAAGTCACCCTAAAATCGGTTAAGTTTAGATACTATTTTTTCTTAACTTGACTCATATTTTAAAAATCCGTTACAGCAGAGGCATAGATTATTTTCTTACCTTTAAAATGGTGTATAATTTATGTCATTCAAGTGAAAAATAGTTACCGAAAAACGTTATCTCCTGTAGGCTTGCAATCGGAAACAATATCGCATCGCTACACCGAATTTGGAAGAACCTAAATAAAATATAATATTTTTAATGCCGCTATACAAAAAATGTGGTAGTGGGAGTTTGTTAATCTCCGCCCACCGTCTCCGCGTCTTTTCACCCGACCCCTAAGGTGTAGCGTAAATGCACTCTTAATGTTTTTTTTAGAAATAGAAATCGCTTTTAAGGCCCCATTGGCCTAACCCTTACTGAAAAATCTCCTCATTATATGTTTTTAAAAAATTTTTACAATCAAATTAAAGAACTAAGGGGTTTAAAAGAAAATTAAACAAATATTCTGAATCTGAAGACGTATGATATACATTGTTTTGGAGAGATATTTTTTTTTCTTTTAATATTAAAATTTTATATTTCTTTTTTGTTTGATATTCTTTTTTTGTGTGTTAATAATGTAAATTTTATGTATTCCAATTTAAACTTAAAAAAAATGAAAAAATTAAAAAAACTGAAACTTATAATAAGAATATCGTGCTTGCAAATCTCGAAACAGCAGCAGTTTTGATCCTTATTTAAAACTTGATGATGTTATATTAAAAAAAATCAAAGGAAGCCAACGCAAGAAAATTTTATTGCTTTCATGAAGCAGTATCAAATTTTATTTATCTTAGCCCACAACACCGTATCAAATGTCGGTTTGACCACGCGGAAACTGCCAAATTGAAAATAATTTACATTGGCGATATAGAAAAAGATCCCGTACTTGTTGGGCTCTTAACATATCAACATGTTAAATATTGGGGTAAATAGATATACTAGAAATTACTTAAGGAAGTTTACTCGCTTCAGTCATAGACAAAAGTATCGCTTTATATTAAGTAAAGCTCGGTCCGTCAAATCGAGATTGGGATAAACATCTTTTATCTTCGTCTCTTCCATGCCATCTGCGCCGAGCTCGCCAATCTCTCTCTAACAAATATTGATTGTTTAACGGGCAGGAATAGGGTATTTTCACTCAATTGATATTGATAATGTTGTGTGTAAAAATTAAAAGTAGAAACACAATTAAGCAAAACCTGCTAAATAGCACGGAAAAATACAAACCCCGTACTTTTCTATTTAAGTTTTAATTATCATTGTAATTTAAATAGCCCGCCACTCCCCTAACCAATCAAATTCAACATGGATGCCAAGTCTGTTTAGGAACTATCGATATCGACAATCCTATCGATTTTAACAAAATGCTAAAATGCGAAATGCTTTTTAGACTTTACACTAAAACACAGCCAGACTACCTAAATAGTTTCAATTGGAATAAAACATAAAAACTTACTTCAAAATGGTTTTCACAACAATAATAGGCATGTCCTTTGGGCATTTTCTCAATACCTACAGCAGCACACCAGGCTTTTCTCCTATCGTCTTGTATTGGAAGAGAAAAGAATATTTTTGAGGATACTAAACTCGGCCGGCTTCTGGTTTCGCAAATAATAACACACTTTTTTTCATTTTGAATAAAATAACGGAAGTTTACTCGTAAAAAGGGTTCATATCAAGGAAAGTTTGGCGATAATAATAACTATAGTAATAAATTGGAATATTTGGAAAGAACACACACTATTTACAAATTAGAAATTATTAATAAATATTAGAGGTTACAGGTTGACATTGACAATATGACAATTGACAGGAAACGCCAACTTTGTAGATGTTGCGCATATCGATATTTGATGACAGGCGTATCGAATAACAAAAAGCTGACAACAAAGCAGAAATTCCACCAATAGAAAATTTAGGGCCGTGATGTCATGGGCCTACAAAATTCAAACTTAAAATTTATTTTTAAGGCGTTTCCGGAGGCCAAAAAAATCGGGAAAAAATATTTTTGGCCTTTATCTTCATGTGGCTTTGCAATAAGCTAATAAAAAAAAATCATGAAAAACGCCTATTCCCTTGACTAGTTTTATTTTAGTTTAATTCGTGATGCAGTATTTTGAATGGACCACAAATTTGGCGCTGTTCCAAATAAGATCGAATGTGCTTTACTCAAAGTTAGAGGTTCTCAAAGAATAAAAATATTATTTTCGTAGGAGACTGTGAACACAACACATGAGGTCTGTTTGTTATTTTTGGACCCGCCAAATCCTAAAATACACCTTTTAAGAGCCATTACGTAAAAAAGAATAAAAAAGTGTACACTACTTCTTATTAACGAACAGACCTATTTAGACCGTTTAAAATCTATATCTTTTTGTCAAATTAATTTTTTTTATACTCTGATTTATATTGCATTAGTTTCTAAAAAATATCGTAATAATCGTTTTCGAGATATTCCGAAATAAATGCATGGCTTTCATACATATCAGATATCGACAATGTTTATTATGCACAATTATTGGATTGTTAATATCTCGTTTCACAGACGACAAAAAAACGTTTTTTTTAGTTAGATAAAAGACACTTTTATTAACCCCACATTTCAATTTCATTTAATTCTCAATAATGCCAGTTTTAACTAACCACAACTGCCTTAAAAATGATCTTCAAAAATTCTGATAATTGGGAAGTTTTTGATATGGCATGCGTCAAATATGTTTAGGGTGTACGTCAGGACACTTGATTTTTGTAGGCCAGTATAACAACATTTTACTAATATTTATCTAGCAACTGTGCAAAAATCAGCCCTTTTATTTAAAGAATATGACATGTTGAGGGGAGCATTATGATTGATGTTTGCATTATAAAATCGTATAAGTCGAGTTAAAAAGAAAGGGTTATTTTTAGAATTACATCGTTAAATTGACATGTTTGATGTATGCAACATCGGATTTTTTTTTCGCAATTTTAACGGAATATTTTTTTAGTTTAAAAATTAAAGCCAGGACCGATACCGAGTTCAAAACAGCCTAAAAAACAGGCAATATTTTTCACTGGACTAAAAATAAATACTCATGCAATAAGATGATTACGAAGGAGGAGAAGGGCCACACAAATATTTATTTATTTTTTCAATACAAATTCCGACTTACAACTCAGAATTCCGACTTAGATCTCGGAATTCTGACGTAGAACTCGAAATTCTGACTTAGCTTTTGGAATTCTTCTTGCGATTTAGACCTCGAAGATCGAGACAAGAAACATCAACTAGCGATGAGAACGGTAACCAGAGGGTAAATCGACCATTGTGGCCAGGACGTTTTAAATTCATTCTTCTGTATAACATGTTAAAGGCAAACACTGTCTTTACAAATACCAGATAATGTGCCTTAATAATTATCGAAACGTCTATTTCGTACTCTTCTAAATAAACTACTGATGATGTACTTTAAAAAATTAACAAAACGGTTTTGTATACTATGTACTTTTGTATTATGTATTTATCATTATAATGACTTTTTAACCTGTATTTTTACATTTTAAAGTAATAGAGCCTTAACTTAATTAAATGTTACAAAATTCCTCTTTTCCTATGTTAAAATTTACAATGTTTGTCATAACCATCAGCTTTTGACAACGACAACCGTTGTATCTAACCCAATTTTGTATAGTTTTTGTACGTAATTATATCAGTTTTAGACCCTAATTTTACCTTTGTATTGTATTGTATTGTAATAAACGGGGTCGCTCGGCTCTAGTGTAGCCCTCCTTCACTTCGACCTAAAGAGATCTTTTGTGAATACCCTTCGTTGTTTAGTGCCCGGTAATTCCTATACCTTTAGCAAAGTTCAGGATACTACGCGGTGCAAGCTGAATAATATCTCTAGGATTAGGATATACCCCTTCGAGGTATTTAAGCCGTTGTCGGGTCAGTTCTCTGCATTCACAGAGAATGGTTCCGCAGTTTCGTTTGCCTCGTGACAAACCGACATTGTTCATCCTGTCTTTCCCATTTTTTTGAGGTGATACCTCCAAGGGCCATGTCCTGTTAGGAAGTCGGTAACCAGTTTAAGTTCATTTTTTTGAAGTTCCAGTAGCTTCTTTGTGTACTTAGGTGAATGCGAAATAAATCTTTTCGCCTGCCTTTGTCCTGGGATGTTGTTCCAGTAAGTCTCTTTTTGACTTTTTTCCCATGTCCTGAGTTACTCGTAGAGGTGGCCTCTAGAGGTGCCACAGAAAGGCTCAGGTCCATAGAATGGTCTCTGTGCTCCTTCCTTGGCGAGTTGATCGGCAATTTCATTGCCCTCCACTCCTTCATGTCCTGGTACCCACTCCAGAGTAACTCTGTTGTGTTTGGCCAGTTGGTTTAGTGATTGTCGGCATTCCCAGGCAAGCTTAATTTTACCTTACCACTTGTACAGTAGTTTTTTAATGAAGTTTTTACCAAGTTTGCAGGGGTTCTTTTGTTATTTGCATAATGTCACATCTCGTCAAAGTAAGATAAATTTTCTAAGCCAAGTGGCTTTCCATTGGACTCATAGGGCATCTGTCATTTGACAGTTAATTTAAATAACATATTCATTAATCGATTGATATGATTCAGCGTTATAATATTAACTAACGTTTTAATTTTATTTATCATCGGGTTCAATTTACGATTTTAGTCGATAACTCTCGAACGCTAATCGGTGAAAAAACCGTTCTTGTGCAGAATGATTTAAGACTTTGGGCTACGTATCCTAAACTGCGGAGGTCATTTCTAAGTCACGTGGTTCCAGAGATATAATTGTTAACATGTGCACATGTTCCCTGATGATAATGATGGTTTACATTAGAAACGTAAATTACACTCTTCTTTTTTAAACCAATAAAATAATTCGATATGTACACCAAGAACTAAAATATCGACCTGCTATAATTACTCTTTGACTTTTTTTTCATTGGCAAAACGTCAACAACTATCCCCTTAATCTTTTTAGTAATTTCGTTTTTTCAACTCCTACACTAAGGCCACAATGGTCGATTTATCCTCAGGTTACCGTTCTCATCGCTAATTGATGTCTCTCGCCTCGAACTTCGAGTTTTAAGTCGGTATTTCGAGATCTAAGTCCGAATTCCAAGATCTAAGTTGGAATTCCGAGATCTAACTCGGAATTCCGAAATCTAAGTCGGAATTCTGAGATTTAAGTCAGAATTTGTACTGAAACTAAAAATACAAATTAATGTGGCCCTTCTACGCCTTTGTAGAATATACATACCGAGTGTTTACTTTTCTTTTTCATTTAATAATTGTATTAAACATTATTATCTACAATATATTGATTGTAATACATAAAAGCCTAGCGAGTGCTGCTTTACATATATTTTACTCCGCCAATGGCGTCTTTTTTCTTTTTTCGGTAAAAATTATCAATTGCAAATGATAACAGCAGGGGTTTAAGTTGACTGATGTGGATCTATGGTGTATGTCGCGGATACAACGGCTACTTAAGAATGCGTGGGTGGCGTAACATAGGAGCGTGTTCTGCCTTTTTTTAGATCATTGTATAATAATAATATTTATTATAGGCTAGTTAAAGACATTGTTTACCATTTATTTTCTTTTTTAAATTGGAAAACAATGTGTTGTAATAGAATGCCCGGTAAGGCTTAAAGGGACTTATGGTATACTGTTTTAATAGCTCAACAATGTTAATTTATTTTAGAGGAAATCTATTTTTTGTCAATAATCATGTGAGCAGAACAGCTGTGGTAAGTATGTATTTTACTTATCGCTTTAAGAAAAGTATTAACCTGCATTTCTAGGTAAAAAAAAATATATTTTATTTGATGAATAAAAACCAATTGTTCCTTACTAAAAAAATACGATGGTAATGTCACAATAAAAAAACAAATCTTAAAGTAATAATTATTTTAACTTTATTTCAAACAATATTTTTATTTTGGATGGTTTCAAGTTTTTATCAAAAAAAATTAAATGATTTATATAAAAATACATTTTTCTGGATACTTTTGTGTTCTATGCCTCTAGGACTTCAATAGCTAGCAATGCTATGCTTTAATTATACTTCTAGTACAAGGTTATTCAATAAGGACTTAACAAGGCCCTGTTTGTGACTTCTCTAGTATTTAAAAAAATGTGAGTAGGTCCTATAACATCTAAAAGCATTTAAGAAATTAATTTAAGTTAAAACAAAAAAAAAATGACATAAAATAAACATTGTATATATATATATATATATATATATATATATATATATATATATATATATATATATATATATATATATATATATATATATATATATATATATATATATATATATATATATATATAAAAATATATATATAAAATATACATATATATATATATATATATATATATATATATATATATATATATATATATATATATATATATATATATAATATATTATATACAGCGTGTCCAAGATAAAGAGGGCCAGTATGGGATCTACGAAACGATAAGAGATAGGTGGGTGGTTTAAATTCGTCGAAGTGTTGTTTTGTACTTTTAAAAATATGGTCAAAAAACTGAAATTTCCGATTTTAGTTTTATTTTTTACGAGTTTATTTCATAAATTAGAAAAAATCTGAAAAAACATTCTTATTGAAACTTTTTGCGCTTCATCCATTGGCAAAGTCAAAATTTTTTACGACGCTAAACCATCATCAACTTAATTTTTTTAAATACGGCCCTCAATTGTTTATTACATTTTTTAAAGCAGTTTTTATCCCAATTAGAATGATATATAAAACTTAATATTTTTCTGTCAAATAAACATATTTTCCATAAGAGACAATGAGTTAGATAAGGAACGCACATCATTTCTCATAGGGGCGTTCTATATTTGTTAAATACATATTAGGTGTTATACATTTTTATAATTGGGATAATAAGGGGTTTAAAAAAATTATAGAAAAAGACCTAGGCCGTATTTAAAAAAATAAAGTTGATGATAGTTTAACGAAAACAAAACGTCGTAAAAAATTTGCTTTACCCATACAAAAAGCGCAAAAAGTTCCTATGAAATTGTATTTTCAGTATTCTTCTAACTTTTGAAATAAACCAGAAAAAAAAATAAAAACAAAAATCGCAAATTTTAGTTTTTCCGCCATATTTCCAAAAGTACAAAAGATAACTTCAATTTTTTAAATGTGTATTATTAAGCTCCCCAATACGCAACTTTTTCAAATTTAAACTACCCACCTTTCACTTACTGTTTCGGAGATCCCCGTACTGGCCCATACGAAGTTGTTCCCTAGTTCACGTGATACTCAATAATCTATTCCATCTGCCTTGGATTACAAGAAATTTCTTTCAGCAAATCACTGATAAAAATTAAGTTAATGCTGTAAAATATGCTACTTGGAAACTGAACTGGGAAGTCTCCATCTGGACGAGTGAAAGTTGTAAATTAGAATTCTACCTAAAGAAAATTACTATTTAAATTTTTTAAGAATATTTATGTAAGTGTGGTAAAATAAAATTTTTGAAACATTATATTTAAAATTGCTCTAGACTTAAAAAACACCGAGACAAACTTTTTAAAACAATAATATATTTGATAGAGCTCCCTTGTAATTTAAATACTCTATGATCTATCTAAACCAATTTATAATTGAATTAAGACTAATATTGTAAAAGAACCATTATTTAATTATCATAGAAGAATAGATTATTGTTTAAGGAAAAAAATCCTTAAAATAGTATATAAAAAAATATATATATATATATATATATATATATATATATATATATATATATATATATATATATATATATATATATATATATAGTCTTTTTTAAATTATTGAAAAAGGATTGGTGGCCTGGATTTAGTAATGAAACCCTTTTCTGTTTTGTCAAGCTTTCGAGTTTATTATTTTCTTCCGTCCTCAGGGCTAACTAAAAATAAAGTTTTTACAATTAGAAAAACTAACCTAAAAACCTTAAAAGATTTAACTCACCAAAGTGGGTTGCTATGTGGAAACAAGTAATATCCATGCGGATAATCAAGATTTATCTCCATATGTATGTTAAAAAATACATCTTTGGAAAAAAATTATTTAAAAAACTTAAAGAGAACCGAAATGAGAAACGCGGAAAAGCGCGGCTAAATTCTGACAGACGTGATCGAATGTATAAAACTATCTGAATGGATCACCGACATTCGTTACTCGAAAACTTCAATTAGAGAGGGATGCGAGATTAATGACATGTGAAAGAAAGAGACATATCTTGTTATTTCTACAGCGCAGGATCTATATAATAATCTAGGAACTGTTCCACAGTACAGTACCGACTGAGTAAATTTATTTATGCTATTTTTAATTTTAATTTTAAATGATTAGTATTAAAAGTATGCCAAGACCCGTGGAAAACGGTGAAACACCCAGCACTCCTGTCATTCTCTTTTGTTCATGGTTTGACTTTTTTTTATTTTTATAGTATAAAACTTTAATTTTAGAAGAAAATAGGTATGAAAATGACTACAGAAGAAAAAAGAGAAACACTCGTCTCCACACGTCAAGGAAAAACAAATTATAAAGAACTTTAGAAAGAATTATTCGTCAGGAGCTGGACAGTCAATTAAGCTACGATATTTTTCTTCTTTAACCGTAATCAGATAACTGTAAACCGTGCTAAGATCTGAGATGTCACTTTTCTTATTGAGAACGTTGGATTCTAGATTTATATGGACCATTTCTAGGAATAGTCTTTTATGATATGAATTGACATTTTCTAAGATTCAGCTGATCCCAGTCAATTTGGTGATCATCAACCAAGACATGTTCGCTAAAGCACATGAATGAACACCTGCCTACAATCACTTTTTGTGGGAAGTTGATGCGGCCTTTTAAATTTCTAGATGTCTGTCCAACATATGACTTATTACAATTTTTACATGTATTTTATATACAATGCCAAACCTTTCATCATCTGTCAGGGAGATTTAGTTTTAGAATAAATTTGAGAAACAGTTTTAAGTTGTCTTTTCGCTATCTTTATATCTGATTGTTTAAAATGTTAGTTAATTTATCTGTTAGTGTTTCAATATATGGTAAAGAAAAATACATTTTGTTTGTGAGTTATTTTCATTTAAATTGCTGATATTAGTGTTGTTTGAGTTAGTTATATAAGAAGATAAAGTTAATGGTTGTGAAGGTCTGTCTATGATGTTTTCTGGTATTGCATATTGTGTACTAAGAAAATTTATTAATAAGTTTTTCCGGGAAAGAATTTCAACAAAATGCCCTTAAGTTGTTTTAGAGCTCTATCCCTGTATTGAGGGTGAGTTAGTTTTACTGCTCTATTTTTCATTCCTGGGATGAGGTTTATTTTAGTCTTAATGGATGGTAGGAAAATAGCTAATAAACCGATTGGAACAATACGGTTTCGGTACCATTTGGTGCACAGGATGTTATCCTGTTTCCCTTTAGTTACCAACATGTCTAAGAAAGGAACAGAATTGTCTGTCTCTTCCTCCACAGTAAACTGCACATGTGGATCAAATGTGTTCAATAATAAGCTATCTCTATTCTACCTTTGGACTGCAAAGTAAGTCATCGACATACCTTTTAACAAAGGAATGTGGAAAGGCATATGTTGCAGACAATCCTTAACCAGATCATCAAGTACATAGTTGACCAAAATTGGAGAGATTTTTGAACCCATCAGGAGTACCAAAAATTTGTTTATAGTATGAACCATTAAAAATTAAAATATTTGAGTCAAAAATAAATGTTAAAACATTTTCAAATTGATCCAGAGTAAATTACAATATTGTGAAATTTTCTTCCCAAATGTTTTTTGTATACTTGAAATAATAGATTGTAAAGAAAGGTTAGTGAATAGCGAAACTACATCAAAACGATCAAAACATAATCGTTTGGTAATTGAAAATTGTTTATAAATTGACTAAATGAAAAAGAGTCCCCAATATAATAATCATTGTTCGTATTATAAGCTTCAGAGAATAACAAGTTAGAAATTTAGCTAAGGAACTATTAGGGCTATTAATTGAGGAAAAATAAATTCATTGATAGTGGGTTTGTATTTTTGGGAAAAGTATAAAACTATTAGGAATTATAAATATTTAATTTAGAGGCAAATTCCTCATCAATGACACCATGCCCCTCAAACTTTACAATTTGTTTGCTTTTGTTGCAAGTACAAGTGGGGTATTACTAAGTTTTTATATAATTGTTATCGTTAAGTAATTCTTGACTTTTTTGAATATAATCATTCTTGTACATTCACGGTGGTTTGCCTTATCACTACGAATATAGATATATATCAGATGTTCCTTAAGGAAGTTTATTTTATTAAAATATATATTAGAAATTATTACTATGATTTTATGTATAAAATTTGAGACATTTGTATATTGAGCCCTAAAGCACTCTTTCTGTTGGTCATCACAGTTAATATTATCTTTCTAAATCAGAGATGGTTTAATCTCTTTAAAAGGGGACAAATACTAAATTTAGGTCCCAAGAGAATAACAATTTCCGGAATTATGTCTGTTAAATTTTAAACATTTTGTTGTGTTAATAGGGTTTTTATTGTTAGTTTTAGTTGTTCAAGTTTTTTTTATATTGTTGTTTTTAATTTTATTAAAGATTTTTTATATTTAATTTTTTGTCTCTTATCAAACTCATCGATAATATGATGAGGAATAAGATTAGAAAGGTTGATTCAACATCAATAAAATTGCGTTTAAGAGTGTTTAATTCACAGAAAGTTGCCTTAATCTCTTAATTTAAGATATTCTTTCTTAACCTGTTATTGAAGTTTCCAATCTTTCTTAAGATTAGAGATTAAACTTCTGTGATTAAACACTCTAAACGCAATTTTTTGATGTAATTTAAAATTTCTAATCTTATATCTCATCATATTATCGATGAGTTTGATAAGACAAAATTAAATATAATAAAATCTTTAATAAAAAACAACAATATCAAAAACTTGAACAACTAAAAACTAACAATATAAACACTATTAAAACACAACCAAAATGATTTAAAATTTAACAGAAAGAATTTCCAGGAAATTGTTGATTGCTTTTGGGACCTAAATTAGTATTTGTCCCCTTAAAGATTAAAATTACCCATCTCCTCTCTGATTTAGAAGAATAATAGTTACTTGGGTGACCAACAGAAAGAGTGCTTTAGGGCTCAATATACAAATGCAACAAATTTTATACATAAATCATAGTAATAAACCTTTCAAATGATATTTATAATAAAAGTAAGCTTTTCCTTAGAACATCCTGATATTTTCTACTTCGTGAAAAGTAAAGCCACAGGGCAATACAAGAATGATTATATTCAAAAAGTCAAGAATTACTTAACGATAACAATTACTATAAAAACTTAGTAGTAACCCCACT
>JAHBCN010015313.1:0-21331 GCA_019359885.1 Listronotus oregonensis
GAGAGAAAAAAGAATCATGGTAAACCCCTTCCGAGCTCCAAGTTATCGATTGATCGACGAGGAGAAGCCGACCAATCAGCACGCAGAGCGGGTATATATATTCCTTCCATCGACCAATGAGCACTTTGGAGGAAGAGAGAAAGGTTATACCGATATTCTTTCTTTCTTGCACAAATGTTCGCTTTCCTAGCGGATCAGCAAAAAACAATTTTTTTAGGAACAAAAGAAATGTATAAATGCTGCCACTTAACACAAAATAAGTCAATAAAACAGTAAAACTTGTTTAGAATCTATAATTATAAAGAAATTCTTTCACAAATCAGAAAATAAGTTAATCCAAAAACTAAAAAATCTCATACAAACGTGTAAAAAAAATCAGTCTGCCGATGCTGGTCCGTTCTGCGTATGATTTAAGACCCTAAGCGATGACTACCGCCACCGCGCACGGACATATTTTTTCGCCCATAAAATGTAACCTTTGAACTGCGCATCTGATACCCTTTGCCGGTCCATATGAAGGTCAGTGATTTCTCTCACATACTAAATGCTAAATTTTGCCACCATGAGTGCTAGTGCATAATTAGCAAGGTCATGCAGGTTCTCTATAACAAAATTGACTCAAACTGACCCATTTTGACGTAAGTATAGTTACATAGTCAGTCCAAAAATTTTGAACACCTTGTATTTCTAATTTGCCTGTCTAGACTGTTGGATTATTCCGTATCGAATTCATAGGGTCCTGTAAGTAGCACATATAATTATTATGATTACACATCTAACCTACATATTTCAAAACTGGAACACTAATTTAAGACGAAGTGAAATATCAGGAAACACTGTAGGAACTGACTGAATATCCTCGTTAGCCACAAAAAGACGGTGAGTGTGTCATGCCGTATAATTTTCAAAGGATTCTACTGCCTAATATATCTGTAAGTAAAGGATGTGAAGTACACGTTTCTAAATAGATTAAACGGATTTTATTTATATCTACAGTGTATTCTTTTTATTAGAAGATTATCATTAAGTAAACAAAAACTACGTATACTACGTTTCGACAAAAACAGCTGGTTATTATAAAAATAAAAAATTTAAACAAAAAAAAATATAAAAAAACCCAAGGGCTATAATTCTTAAATAGAAATACTAGTCTAGCTGCTTTGTCACTCTCAAGTCTGTTTCTTAAATCTGTATGTACGAGTCCATAAGTAGAAAACATTCTTTCGATATCAGCAGACAATGCGCAGGCACACAAAACAGAAATCACTAAGGGGAGCACTTGCTTTATTTCTGAAACATCTTCTTGAGATCTCTACCACTCTACTGCTGTTACACTTTTGATTATTTCTTTTGAAAACAGAGTTTTGTAAAAAGGGTCCGACTTAGCTTCTAACTTTATGGTAATAATCCTGTGTCTGCAAAATATTTGGAAACAGTGTGTAGAACATCTCTCTTTTCTAAGGCTAGTAATGGATATTTTTTTTTGTTTATTGTAGGATCTAAAATATACTCCAAAAAGTGAAAGGGGGTTAAAGCTTAAACATATCTGTTCTTAAATAATTGATATTGACTCAAGCTTCTTTCTTCTTCAAATTCAAAACTGCCATAAATAAAAAATAGCCAGTAACTTTCTCCATATGTAAATTGCTTGAGATAAAAATTCACCTTTTTGTTGCATTTCATCCAGTGCCAGAAATTGATTTTAGCAACTGTAGAAAATCTTCAGCTATTCTTTTAATACAGTTATCTGAATCTTTTTTAACATCACTGGATCAATTTGATCTTGTTGCTCTTTGGAAGGGAACAAAACAAAATATAAGCAGTTAGAAATATTTAAAAATAATAATATTTGTAAAAGCTGGTCATTTTTTTAATTAAAAAAAAAACGTGATTAAAAAAAACCATCAATTTTAGATTTTTTTTAAACATGATATATATTAACCTTGCTAAGAAGTATTTTTAGTAAAACGAGACCAGACAAAAATATTTCAAATAAAGACTCTTTGTAACTTTAAACTTAATTTTAACAGGAACAAGAAAAAGGCCCCTTGAAATTAGAGTTAAAAACACACAAAACATATGGCACAAGGTAAAATGTCGAGGTCTGGGGTCTAAAGCAAAAATTATTTATAAAGAAACCCACTGGAAAAAAACAAAATTAAAGAAGCTGGTCATAAAAAATCCAAAAGTTTAGAAATTGGCATTTTTTTAAATTATGTTCTATTTCACGGCGGATTTACAAATCTTCTAAAAAAAATTGAAAAAAAAACTTTTTTAAGTTTTAATTTTTATTTTGAAAATAAGAAAATGGGTATTATTTAAGTTTTTCGTTAATAAAATGCATTTATTTTAAGTTTAGCAATTTTTAGAGATTTGTTTTATATTCTACGTGTTAAAACAAATAATATATAAATTTCTGGTTCTTTCAATTTTTTTTTATTTTTTATTTAAAAAATTAACATTTTATTTTTTTTTATTCTAGTTTTAATAAACTTAAAGAATAAAAATATTTAACAACTCAAAAAAAAATAATCATGTTGATCTTACATCCCAAAAAAATGGAGCCGTGATTCAACACAATTATCGAAGCTGCAAGAATTCAAAACAACAAGAATGTTTTGGCAGCCGTTGTTAAACCGTAAAAAATCGGTCAAGCTTCGTTAAACAACGAATGGCTAACTTTAAGGATAGTTTTTTGTTATCATTTATAAATGGTTGTAGATACGTTGTGTACCAATTATCAATAAAGCCCAAGATTTAAGTGGTATTGAAACCATAACATTGTCTAAGAGCTTTAAAAAAGGGTAAGGAATATTACTTGCTTTAAAAATGCCCTTTTTATAAAGAGGAATTGGCTGTAACTTTTTATTTAACTACAAAATATACACGGCTGGCTAAAACAATTTCTTGTATGCAGAGATTTTCAGTGCGATAAAAGAAGATGCCAATTTAATAGGCAAAGCTTAAACGAAATAAAGACAGAAGCTGTGGCCGATTTCCCGTCTACCATCCCAACAAGAAGAGGGGAATACAGCAGGTAGAGCTTTCGTTCGATTCGGCGGACGATCGGCACGCGGCAGTATCAGCCGGACCCCGGACGTTAAAGGAGTGATTGTTAATCGCATTTTTTGAAGATTTTTTACGATATTTTCGTTTTTATGCGGTCATGTTAATCACTGTTGTATTTAATACAACAGTAATTAAAAGGTTGTTGATTTTTTATCAGAATTAATCCTAAAAATAAAATAAAAACTGCTATTCTTAAAAAATAAACTTATGAACATTCTTTAAAATTAATGAAATTAATAGTAATCCCAAAAATAAAAAATAACCCTAAAAAATAAACTCAAAAGCATTCTTATTTTAATAAATGCTTAAAGACATCGCCCTGCTGAACTTCGTAATACCCAAGCCGATTATAAAACTTCGTCCTTACATTCGACAATCTTTTTGCCCTTAACTTAACTAAATTTACAGGCCCCCCTTGTGGATACTGGATTAGTTGAGTTAATTGGCCCCACAAAAAAGTCAAGTTTATCCCCCTTTAAATGATACAAAAAAAATAGCTGGATGCCTATGCTGCATCGCCCTGCATGCCTTAGCCAACAAAGCAACGAATCGCCGTCGTCCGTCATCGTTTTGGAAGTAGAAGAGAAAAAAATTTTGTCTTTCTCTTTTTAATCTGGGGCCATACCATATGGATTCTACTCTGTTGCATTAAAATTGGCATGCAAGCTTTTTTGCCAATATGTCTTTACAGTGTTTTTCCACGTACTTAATACTTTCTAAGTCACAAGCTGGACAACATCATTATCTTTTTGACATTTTGAGCGATTCAAAAATATGGAAATTACATGGTAATACATCCGGATTATAACGTGGATTTTTGAGAGGACCTTTGTGGTGCAAGTAGAATAAAACTATTAATTAAATGACTTCTTCTTTTTTAAACGAGGTGCAAGTTTAACTATTTGATTGAGCAGGTCAGAATAATAAGTCATTAGTGCTTCGAAAAACTATTTAAGAGGTTGCTGTTCTGATATACAGTAACCAACACTTTTTTAGCTGAAGACACAGCCTTTGCTTTTTCGGTTTTGGGCAGATTAAATTATGCCATTCCATACTTGATCTTTTTGGTTCTGGCATACAATAATTAACCCATAGTGCAGGCGCCAAAGGAAGGTAAGTAGGCAATATGTGAAGACTGGCAACTATGCTCACATTCTTTTACCTGAGACACCAAACAAACCAAAAACCCATGTTGCCGGCAGCTGTGCTGGTCCTTTTCCCCTTTTCTTACCTCTCACTCTGCACGGGAGAAAGTGAAAAAATATCGAAAAAAACAGTCCATTTCGGTACGTACAATTAAAAAATAAAAACTTTTTGCCTCTTGACGGTTTGGTCGAAATGTCAAAATTTAACAGCTGTCATTTAAAAAATATGATTTGAAGTGCAGATAGCTTCAAAATTTATGGGACCTTTATTGTACAGGGTCTTTGATTATATTTACGTGGCTTCTGGAGCCTTTATTTTTGAAGACAGAAAAATGTTTCATATAAAAATTGTAGGTTTTTTTTCCATATTATCTTTTGAAATTATCAGAAAAAATACAATAAAAAAATGGAAAATATAGGAACCCCCAATTTTTTCAAATGGAACATTGTATAAATATTTTTTTTTCTGATTTAAATATATTGATGATATTTGGGAAACATTTTTCAGATATTTAAGCTTAAAATATAAATAAATTGAAAAATCATATTAGTATCAAGAAAGCTAGAAAACAATAAAATTGTTTTAATAAATTTATTTTTTGATTTTTGTAAAAAGTTTAAAAATTTTTTATTTTAACTATTAAAAGTAGTTTGATTTCTTTTTGTCCAAACATTCAGAAGAACAAAAATCGTTTTTATGCTTTTTTTATGGTACGGATTTAGTACAATAATAATGTGACAACAGTGCAAAAGGGAATTATTTATTATATCCTTAATAACAGGAAACCCTCCATAGATACTATTAAATACAAAGTAAGAAAGTTTATTGAACAAAAAGCTTTTTAAAATGAAGAAAAGGACTGGCACGAAATGAAAACAAAGTTTGGGATATCCTCGTTTTTTCAGGATAATTACTATACTTTTTCTATTGGACTAGCACCAACTACTTTTAATAATTTTAGAAAATTCTGAAATATCAATCTCGGATGCGGCATCTACACTTAATAAAACATTAAAAAATTTATTTAACCTTAAAATTTTAATTTTAACCCTATAAATTTATGTCCGTTCAGAATCTTCCTAAACAAAACATGCAGGGGCTGACCTAAGATGATTGGAAATAGCTAGGTTTATGCAGCAGGATCCAAAAAAATTTTTAAACACCGACAAGTCTCCTTCACTTTAAACAGGAATGTTTAATCACAAAAATAAACATTTTGGGTCCAGAGAAAAACCCCTCACCAAATTCAGCAACATAACAATTTTATTGTTTCCATTTTTTGATACTAAAAATGAAACTTTTTTAAATTTATTATTAATTTAACCTAAAATATCTCAAAAATGGTTCATCCAAATATCATCAATGTATATATATTTGAAATCAGAAAAAAAGATCTTTTGTTGTACCGCATAATATACAGGGTGTTTTATTTAAAAAAGATGAAGTTGCCTATATTTTTCCATTTTTAATGGCGATAGTTTTTTACTGATAATTTTAAGAGATAATATGAAAAAAATTCCACAAATTTTATATAAAACATTTTTTTCTGTTTTCAAAAATAAAAGCTTCAGAAGCCATGTAACTACAATCAAAGACCCTGTAGGTCTTAACGCTTTAGGTATATATACGTAACAGTTTAGTATAAAAGGTGGCTCATAAAGAAGTTGTCAATTTTTTTTCGATAATTTCAATTTGCATAGGCGGGATCAAATCAGGAGTGCCGAAAACCTCTTAATCCAAATTTTTAGAAAAATCGGAGTAATTAAATTTTTTACTCTTCAACTGTCAAACGACGCCAGCGAATGACATTTGTTTTTCGATAATCAACATACTAAGTATACAGTCGAATAGAGAATTAAAAAATAAAAGATTTTTGCTTTTTGAAAAAATTTGATTACTCGCTTCCGAGACGGGTACGAGCCAATGGTCGAGAAAACAATGTTGCACCAGGTTTCGGAAAGGTAAAACAATGTTAAAAAAAAATTACATATGTCAATAATGTTTGTATTTTTTTGATAACTTATAATAACTTTTGCTTTTTGGTATTAAATAGTTTTTTAACAACAGTTCTTGTTTTAATTTTAAATATTTTGTTTTTTGTTACAATTGACTAGCTACAAGTATCTTTAATCATAAGAAACAATTGGATATTGTCATTAAAACAATCATTAATATAGTTAGTAGATATCTTAAGGGGTGTGGTATATAAAATAAATGGACCAACAAAGCTCCTGGCAACATCCAGAAATATATTCTGCAAGCTCTTCTGAGTTGCGGTTCTCATATTTTGCACACTCAACTCCATCCAGACCCTGGTCTACCAGGTTCCGTGCTTGGTAAGTAAGGAATTTATTAATGTATTATAGTCTCTCTCAAAGTATATCGTTATGGCATTTGACGGACCATACCCCAATACACCTTTAACGATTTTATTACCATTGTTATTGGGTAAACCCATTTGTTCATAAGGGCAGGGGTGGGCCAGGATTTCTTGAGTATTAACCATTAGGCATATACATATTTTGGCTAATATTTTGGTGGAGTTTGAATAACCGTTTTTACTGGGGCGTTTGAAAAAGGTTTGAGAATATAACTATTTCGCGTCGAAGTCATTTGTCATTAGATGCAAAACAGGTTGTGAAAATGTATGAAACTTTAATCAGTAAAGGGTGGTTAAACAAGAAGCTTTTAAAAGAAACCCTGTCTACTTACAAAACTCCAATATTATCGATAAGGGATATTATTATTAGTGAAGAATTGAACAATAGAAAAAACGTAGTGATTTTCAATCTCACCGTATAGACAATAGTGATAGAGAACCTAATAAGAAGGAAAATATATTGTCTTTATGAAAGCGGAGTTATTCCTCCCTTGGATAAATGAAAAAGAAGCTAGACGAAGACGTAACCAATATAAATATTAGCCGCTTCACCCTCCATACACAGAAAAAAAACATATTATCAAATAGAGTATTTAGATATTTTTGTTTATATTTATTTAAATTGAGATTACCGATTCTTATTTGAAGAAAGCCACCTTAAAAGAAATATTTCAAAATGATTAATAAAATTATTTCATATCCTCGAATATATTTTCACTTTAAAAATACAGTCTAAAGCAAAGACTTTCATGATTTTGGTTTGAACTTTGTTCTTCAGTTTAAAATAACATATAATTTTACTTTGAATTTCAGTTACTTTTAAAATAAAAAACTGGTCATTTACAATTAAAATGACATATCATTTAAAGAACGCTGTCCTGTATGTTCAATTTGAAACATTTGGATTGCTCAATTTGAGAATATATTTGCAATATAATCTAAATATAAAATTTTTGAAATTCGGAAATTTTCATTTCTAGAAAGTCCACCTACGATGTACCCCGATTGGCACCGGAAATTGGCGGTGCTTGGTTTGCCCGGTCATTCTTGTGATAATAGATCAAGGTGAAGGGTATAGCGAAATTTAATCGGACTGTTCTAGTCCCGTTGCACGTGTTTTTGTTTTGGGTGTTTGTATGATTAATTAATGGGAGTTGAAGACATTTTACAACTGGGTATGTGATAGTGTTATTCAAGCCTAGGTAAGTATTTACACCATTGTTTTATAAAACTGTTGTCCAAAAAACCAAGGGTCGATAGATCTCAATTGTCACCAAAACAGGCATTTTTATTTAAATAAACTTACCTATAGGAGCATACGCTTTTGTTTCGTAACTAAACATGTTTATATAAAATGTTAGATATTAACTGACTAAAAAAACTACTAAGTACATTGTATAAACCATTAATATTGTTACAGGCTACAGAATATGAGTAGAGAGTGTGATAAAATTCAGTATACCTAACAATAACAAACAATACATACATATACCTACCTACATGTCTAATAAATTGTATATTTTTAGGCATTATTTTTAAAATAAAAAATTTCTTATTTAACTATGCAAAAATCTTAAATAGAATTGAAAGGCATTGGCGCGTTACATTTTTTTAAAACTTGCCAGGTGGAATATGGGTAAATGAAATTGACTAAAGCTATTCTAAGCAAACTGCTTTTAGTTAAGTATATTATTTTAAAACTTTGACTCCTGTAGCCTATAGGTACCCCAAACTGCACCTGTTTGAAAAAAAAATTCTACAAAAAAAATGTATAATAATAATACATATTATGTATCTTGCTTTCTATATAATGTATAAGCCTGAGTATCTTTTACCTTTTAGTTAAATGTTTAGGAGTACCTAGAAAACGTAGTATAATGATTTGAGAAACAGTTTTTTGAATTAATTATATTTAAAACACTTTGTACTTGTAGTTTGTCGCCCCTGCATGTATGTATAGGAGTTAATTTACTTTTTAAATTAAATTTTAACATTCATTTTATTTATATTTTATTTTTATTTATCTGTATGTTGGTATAGAAATCTGATATACCCACCTATTTACTTTATTACAGAAAAATGTGTTGCTTAATATTTTAATTTTAGCATTTCGAATGTTTATTTTATTTTTTTAGAAAATGTCAGAGGAAGACCAGTTGCCAGAGTTGTCCGAAGGCCTTCTTAAAAACTAATCCCGTTGGTTGGGCCTGAATAACTGTTCAAAGAAAAATAGCTGAACTGATTTTTATTTCGTTACGAAGTTGAGAACAAGACTGTTTCTTTTTCCAAGAAAGTAAAATTATATTTTGTTATTTAACAGATTTTTAAAAAGCTTCAGCAAGATATTTTTTTAATAAACGTTAAGATATTTTACCTGTTGTTTTTTTGTAATTGTCAGCTAAACCTGTTATAATTATAATGGACTTTTTAACACAGCGAAAAACTTTGAAAAAATTGTATACCTATATTAATGTTAGCTAAACGTAATAATGAATTTTTATCATTTTTAAAAAGTAACCGTATATTTTTCGTTTTTCCAATTTTAATGAAAGTAACGTTGTTTAGGTCAACAGTGTTGAGGTCATATACAACATTATTTTACTCAAATTGACTGAATACGGAAAAAAATCCGATACGTTAAAAAAGAATGTGTTCAGTTATTGGTGCAGCAGCTTTCTTAAATGTATTATACAGGGTGTAACAAATTCGAGTGTATGCATGGGGATCTTAAAAACCTTAAGAGATACGAGGTTGGTTAAATTAAGGTAAATTTGCGCATTTACTTGCCCTACAAAATGCCGTTTAAAATGTGTAATTTTTCCAAATAGTTCCAGAGATATACAAAAAAAAATAAAATTTTCAAAAATTGATCTTTTTTTCTAACCTTATTTATTAACCGATTTTAAAATTAATAACACATTTACATAGCCACTTTATTTTCGCTAAATATTAGTCATTAACTTTATTTTTTTTTGTGGACGCCATATTGGATTTTTTTTTAGTTTTGAGTTTCTTATTGAATGACCTATTCAACGATGTATCACAATTTGCATATCAGATTGTGGTTCTGGTACTTAGCTCAAAAAGTAATGAGAGTGAAAGAGATCCATATGGCGTACACAAGAAAAATAAAGCTGATGATGGTCGTCAGGAAACGAAACGCTGAATGGGAAATCCAAAAACACTAATATTTAGCGGAAATAAAGTGGCTATGTGAATGTGTTATTAATTTTAAAATCGGTTAATAAATAGGGTTAGAAAAAAATAAAATACATTTTTCAAAATTTTGGTTTTTCCCGTATATCTTTGGAACTATTCGAAAATCTGACACATTTTAAACGGCATTTTGTTGGGCAAATAAATGCGCAACTTTGCCTTAATTTAACCGACTTCGTATTCCATGGTTTCCAAAATCCCCATGGATACACTAGAATTTGTTACACCCCTGTACATATTTCAGTTCTAAAATGTCAGCATATTAAACCGAACATGTTAAAATTATTAAATTAAATAGTTAATATTTTCATTTTAATATTACAATATCACTAAATAAATCAAAACCTACTTATACCAAAGATTTGCTATAATAAAACCAAAATTTAAATATTTAATTTGAGTATATCATATTCTTAGAAATACAAATTGTAGGCTCAGATTTAAAGTACGATATTTTATTTTAAATAGGGCGTAATTTTGCTTTGAGAAGTTGTGTTTTATTTTAAACATATTAACATTTCCGAATTAACTTTTCAGATTCGGTAGAATCTTCAATATAACAAAATCATATATTTATTTCTAAAGAAACTTTCGACTTATGCTGAGCTACTGATATCTTCATTCTAAATCTTTATAGTAACAATTTGATTCAATTGCATGCATAAAAATAAATCTTTCATATGTTACAAATAACGATGTGTACATTTAATTTAAATAAATTTAAATGAAGATTTTAAATTCTCAAATTAAAGCAATATAGTCTTGGGGATATACGAAGCTAAGATAACCTTAAACTAATATTATTATGCTTAAATTTAGTATATTCTTTTTTCCGTGTAGAGTTGTTTGTAAAATGGGATTTAAATACCGCAAAATAGACAAAAGACAAGTACTAATGGAATCGCACAGATTACGCACTTGGAGATTTAATTACCTTCAAGAAATTAAAAGATATAGGTTAGAAAACAGATCCATAATTTACCTTGATGAAACATGGTTCGATACACACGACACAGTATCCAAAGGTGGGTTGATTCCAGTCAAAACTGTCAGACGAAAGCACCTTCAAATATAATCGGCATTACCACAATACACGCTGGTTCAGAAGACGGATTTGTCCCAAACGGCTTGGTGTTGTCTGCAAAGAACATTAAGGATTCTAGCTTGAATTATCATGAGGATACAAGTGCAGAACTTTTTGAAAACTAGTTTTAAAATTATCCTATAAAAATATTCCAAACAACAGTGTAATTGTCATGGATAACGCAAGCTACCACAGCCGTCTGCTACACAAAGCACCAGCTTCATCAAGTTGAAAACCGAAATCCAGGAATATTTACTAAAAATGATATTTATTTTAATTCAGTTACAAAAACGCACCTTTTGAAAGTCCTAAATTAATATGCAATTAAAAAACAATATGTATGTGATAATTTGGCTGAACAGGCTGGGCATACTGTCTTACGGCTTCCTTTGTATCACACTATGTTTAACCCCATAGAGCATTTGTGGAACCAAGTAAAATTAAAGATCGGAGCAGAAAATGTTACACATATCCTACTTTAAGTCCCAGTGTTATAAATTTAATAAAAATGTATTTACTAACATGATAGCTGGAAAATTCAGTACAGCACATTATAAAAATTGAGGACTCTTACATTTCTATCCAAAACAACATAAATCCTATTGTAATTAATCTCAATGATGATTCTGATAATGAAACAGAATTAGATTTCGATATTTAGATTAAAAATGTAAATATGTATAGATAATGCAGTTATAAATTTATTAAAACTTTGCATATATTTAATTTCTTCATGTAATTTTAAGATTATACTTACCTAAATAAACAATAAATTATAAATCTTTATATTATTAAAGTCCGTACCTAATGTTCTGTCCTTTAATACCTACCGATCTGCAGTTTTATTGCTGTCGGCAGGTACAATCCATAAATGAAGGCAAGAGCTAACAGGGTATACTTTGAGACAAACTATACCTTCATATTGGTATTGCCCAAAAAGCTCAATACGTAGTTGTTTTTGTTTCAATGAAACGAAAATATAATAAATAAATATGAAAACTATTAAATAAAAACAATTGAAGTGGCTATGGATACCCCATTATAAAACTGGTAAGACAAAATTGCGGCTAGGACTATTCTTTTGTAAGAATAAAATTCCAGGATATATTTGGAGCGCCCCGGTAACATTAATAAGTCATGAAATCCCATTTTGAAAACTCAACGAGGAAATGTTTGATTTTAAATAAAATTTTACGAAGCTTTTGTTATTCCACTCTAAATAGCATTTGCCAATGTGGCTCTAAAAGGCGGAAAGCCTAGCTGGATCTTAGTTTAAAAATAATAAAACAAAAACAGAGAAACGAATTTTTGCACTTTAAGATTTGAAAATCCCATTTTGTGTTCATTTTAAGAATCTTTAATTATACAGTATACAGGGTGATTCATGAGGAAATGTCAATACTTCAGGTATGTAGTCAGGGTCCAAGGCCTTCGTTTCCGAAATACAGGGTGTTAAAGTTTTTATTTATATTTTTGTATATTTTTTATTATTTTTTTATGTTTTGCTGAACATATTTTAAAAACAATAATTTTATTGAAAATTAAAATGGATTTTGTTTTATTTTTATTTAATTTTGCTATAATAAAATCAGATGCGTCGTAATTTTTTAAAATCCAAATACCCCGAAAACGGTTGCCCATATCAACTTTTAACAGGTATACCTTTTTGACGTAAAAATAACAAAACAATTATTTAACTTACTTAAATGTAATACGAGCCATACCAAAAAGTTGTGATTGTTCAAAATAGTAAAAAGACGTGTAGGTGGCACCCCCTACAAGTAAGAGCCTACTAAGATTAGGTTCGAATCTGTCATACCAAAAAAACCCCGGATACCAATTTTTACTCCAATATTTACATTATCATAGATTTTATTTAAAAATTAAAAAATTAAATAAAAACTTCAACACCCTGTATTTCGGAAATGAAGGTCCATATTTGTATTGACTTTTATGTTTCTTTTTGGACCCTGACTATGTACCTGAAGTATTAACATTTCCTCATGCATCACCCTGTATAAGCGGATAGTGTTTACAAGGGGATAAATTAACCAAAAATTAAATAAATCAACCCCTTTTTATGGTTTTTGGTTAGTACAAAGAGACAGGCGTGTTTTTGCTGGAAATTCTTTCGAAAAATGTATGTGGGCGTTTCTACACTAATTAGAAAATCATTGTATCAAACAATTTTTTTACTACTTATGTCATTAATACTGAGTTCCGTATAGTTAAAATCTAAAAAGAAAAGGAGGGTCAACTAGCACCTCGTTTTAAAGATCTTTTTTCCCTTCATGGACATACCCATAGGCGTGCGCACAGTGGGTGCCGTGGGTGCCGTGGCACCCCCACTAGTCTGAAAAAGATTACAGTATTTAAAATATGAAAATTATTATTTGATAAGGTTTGATTTAAAAAGTACACACGAACGCACCTTTTTGAAAATGAGTATGGTAAAATTAAAATTAAGATCCACAATACGCCAAGAACGTTTAGAAAATCTCTGGTTCCATTTGTGGAACAGGAATTAGCCGCAAATATTGATATAAGTACTGTGATAAACGAATTTAAAAAAATGTACCTTATGAAAGAAGAATAATTTTATAATAAATAATATATAATGTACTCGGTTTGTTATTATTTCATAAATATTTACCAAACATTCCTAAGAATTTATTCTTATTAATTTATTATTAATTAATGTTATTAATAACAATGTATTAATATCGGACAGTCCGAGCGGTCGCAAGTAACACTGCCTTTGTATAGCCTTATACAGATGTTCACCGACGCCTAGTCCCTTGATGTTTTGTAAAATAGTTTTTGGTATAATGCCAGTTGTTGATAAAATTATGGGGATCGTTTGGATGTTATTCATTCCCCACTGTCTTTTTATTTGTGTTTCTAGGTTTCTGTATTTGGCAATCTTTTCATTGTATTTCTCCCGCAGATTGTTGTTGTTCGGGATAGCGACATAGATCAGTGTTGTTTTCCTCCCAACTTTATCCACCAATACAATATCTGGTCTATTGTGAGCAACAGTTTGGTCTGTAAGTACAGTTCTGTCCCAGTACAATTTAAATTTATTGTTTTTCAGAATAGGTTCCGGAGTATACTTATAGTAAAGCAATTTGCCATTCTGTAAAAGCTTTAGCTTCCTGCCAATTGTTGATGGAGTGTCTTGGCTGCTAAATCGTGTCTTTCCTTATACTCTGATGCTGCAAATGCTTGGCAACCCCTCCGATATATGCTGGATTGTCTCCGATGTGTGACATCCATATCAGCATCGATAGTTCTCTATAGACGGGTCTCTAACGATATGCTTCAGATAGTTTTTCGTCAGAATAACCTGGACCTGTATAGCCAATAAGATGCCTTCAGTCTCTGGAAACATCTTCCCCGTCAGCCAGTAGTTGGACAGCGAGTTGGGGTGACGTCCATGAAAAGGCTTCTCCAACCAGGCTTGCTTCTCCTGGTCTGTTTGATGGTGTCTGCGCATTATTATTATTATTATTATCTCGGCACCCACACCAGCTTTACCCTGCGCACGCCTATGGACATACCTACATTATCTTCTTTGATGCAGCGGTTTTCCATATACATCAAAAATAAATATGAAATTCTTGTTTTTTTATTTAAATAAAGTGCCTTTTTTAACACAAGGGTTTTAATAAACCTGCCTTAAACAAAAAAAAATTAATTTACTAGAGCCCAAATTATTAACTCTGGAAATTTAAATTCGGTAGAACCACCCTGAATTTCGAAAATTGCTGTACTAAATGAGCTAAAGTAAGTTCGTTCGTAAGGAAAAATAGAAGAACTTTAAAACGAGGTGCTACTTGGCTCCCTTTTCTTCTCAGATTTTAATGGTGTAACGCACCCTTGTTGCAATTAGAGATCACGCCTTAGCGTAAAAATAGTTTTCCTTTAAAATTTAAGATCAGGTAATTTTCTTTTCTTTAGACACTTTGTTTTTCGAAAGCCACTTAAAAAGGTTCAATGTAGGTATAATAATGTTCAAATTTTCCGTGACACCCCGTATAAAAACACGGATCCTGGTTTTAAGGGCCACACAGACTATCGTTCTTTTTAACCTTCTTTATCGCCAATCAAGACTGCTCAGTCAAACGTTTAAAACTTTTATTTCCCTACACTTAAATTAATTTTAAACCGTTTTATTCGCTGAAAGCTACAGTTGTTCACTTTTTCTTTCGTGTTTTGTGTCGTTCACCAAAAAGACGTAAATAAAGCGTGTTTATTTGTTACAATAATGACGATTAAAACGTTCTGCACCACACATTTCGTTTTAAAATGAAAACAGACGAATCGACGATTAAGATTTCAAGCGCGGCCAGAAATTTTCACCGACAGTGTTATGTTCGGTTTATGCCCACAAACTGGCAATGTTAATCGACGCTTTTGATCGTCACGATTAAAGCTGCTTAAAAAGAACGAGGTCTGTGGGGGCCGTTCACTTTTTTATTGGAAATGAGGTTTAGAAACGTTTCTATGGTAACAATTTAACGTAACGTAATTATGATAACTCTTTAACCACATTTTTCAAATCGTTGTCACAATTGCCTCCTTCTAGTACAAAGTTCATTTTTCGGACTCTTGCTTTACTTCTGGATGTTTGTTAAGCTGTTTCAAATTGAAGTGCATAGGCAAGAGTTTCAGATATTTTCTTAAGTATGGTCATTCTTAACGCCTTGCTCATATTCGGATCACGTAAGCCTTCAATGAAACTACCTTCTGCTAATTCTTGTTTGTTTTCTTCTGGACAGGCTGGATATGTCAGATTTATTGGGCGTACAATATCAGCTTTGTACTCCTGAATGCTTTCGTTATATTTCTGTCTTCGTCCTTGCAGCTGTACCATATAAACCTTCTGCCAGTGTGTTTCCAGGAACATTACAATGGATTTATAGTCACATTGCTTCTTCTCGGGAAGGTTTCTTAAAACCTGGATGGCTTTACCTTGAAAAGCACTAGGGCACGTGACTTATCTTGTGAACTCCATTTATTACCGTTGGCAGCAATGTCGCATATGTCGGAAATACGTAACCCAGAGTATTTTGCCACCAAAAGTTGGTGGTTTCATAATAGTTGTTACGGTACCACTTTTTAAAACCACGCTTATACCAGCTATCTCTTAAATTTGTCGCTGTTCTTCTTGTTGTACTTGGCCTTAAACTTGCTGTGCAGTCTGCTTTATTTTTTCTTTTTAGTTTTTAATTTTTTATAATTGTTTGTTATTTTAACCATTACTTTTTTTTGGCTTTTATTTTTGGTCAGAAATTTGAAATGTCACCATTTGATTTTTTCTTCTTTTTTTGAGTCTTTTTATTTTTTCGGTCAGATTTTACTGCACTTTTTTGCTTAGAAAATATATTGATAATTGATTTACCCTTAACAGTACTTGGGTGTATTGGGGGTAAAACTTTTTTATGCAACACGCGCTTTTTGCATTTTTTTCCAATTACAGACCCAGACAGAGGATCTTTCTTTGCATCATTACTCACTGGATCGACAAGGGCTATGAGATTAAAATCTACATTTTTAGATTTTTAAATACTAAAAATATTTGGTTTGATACCTTCTTCCTATAGTTTCTGTCCCTCTTCTAAATCATTATTTTTTATCAAGCAAACAGACAAGTGATCTTCATCCTTTTTCTTTCCATTTAAAATATATGTTACACTGATTTGTCCTAAGCCTTTATTAATTTCCACATATTTTCCGATGATTTTCTTTGATTCTGTAATGGGTGTATTTGCATTGAAATCAAAAGATGCTACTGTAGCATATTATTATAATAGGTATGTACATAAAGACAATCAATAGTGCTTTTAAACAAGGCCCAACTCGACCCACTTTTTATTTGGGATTTTAGAGGTGGAATTCGCCTGGACCAAGGGATTACGGAGAGGGGTTGCTGCATATGCTTATAATGTTTCCCCCTCAGAAAAAGCGTAAACGGATCCGAGCGTTTTTCTTAAAACAGACCAAAAAAAGTACTAAAAAAGGACCTTAGCTTATTTTCGTTCCGCCACGCTGTATAATCACAATGTTGTAATATTTAGTTAATAGCATTTCAATAATCTTAAATCTAGTCCATACTAGTTATCCAGTCAAAATAGACATTCAACCTTGCATAAATTCCCAAAAAGCTGAAAATTTACATAAAGGTTAGGGATACCATTATAAGAAAATTGTGAAAAGTCCCCATTGATGTGCAAAAAATTTTATACAAAGGTCAAAGTTCGCAAAAATGTTTTTTTTTTTAATTTTTAAGCCAAACGGTTAGTTTTATGATAAAAAGAGCTTAGACAAAAATTGTCTATAAAAAATTTACAAAATATAGAGACTAATGTGGCCCGCAAAAACTCCCGACATTAATATTTTGGAAAATGTTTGGGGTCTTATGACTAAAAAGATCTACAGAGTTAACTTCAAACCAATCACAAGGGATGAGCTAGTAAACTTTATTGAAGAAACCTGGGAGAAACTAGCCAATGATCCCGATCTCATAAGAAATCTTTATACTTCGATACCAACTAGACTAAATAAATTAATAGAAAATAATGGTGCTATGACGAAATACTGATATAGCTTTATGTTTTCATTGACTTGATTATTATAATTATTATGTATTATAAATATTTCATTTTATTTAAAAATAAATAATTATTTGGACATTTTAGGAAAAAAACGTAGCATGTGTTTTTTTTGTAATAATAGGGTCAGAAACTATTTTACTTTGAAATATTAGGATAAAATACTTCTCAGGGGAAAGGGTATACAAAAAACAGCGGCATAAGCAAAAATACCTTATTTAAAAGATCATCGTTCTCATTTAAAAAAAAAATCTAAACTAATTATATATGAAATAGTCCTAAGCCCTGTAGCAGTCTGAAAACTAATTATATTGTTGTACAAGTTTCCACTACACTTCTCGGAAAAATTACAAAAGTCTGAATGTATACGTGTACTACTTTTTAATGAAATCTGGAACATCATAGGCAGGTTTACACCATACAAACCTTGTACGACTTTTTTATGCACACAACTGTACACCAATGTCATTGTCAGCTTGCTTGACTAAAATATGTTCAGTGGTAATATTTTTAAACAATGTAATAAACCGAGACTTGTTATAAATGTTTGACAAAAATTGAGCAATAGACAGATGTTGCTCAACGCTAGATCACATTTGATTAAGGACTGAGCTTCTTTTCAGTTCGAGTTTTCAAAAGTATCATTCATTATTAATATATTAGTCACGCAGACTAATAGTTTCACTTAAATTATGCGACCATTGATGTACATATGCAGCGTAGTCATACATGGTATAGGGAATAAAACTTTAGTAAATTTAAGAATTGCTTCGTCTCAAAAATGGTAAATTTTACAGGAAAAAATGTAAAGACAATTTTTGTAGACAATTGCATGATCTACAACTTTTGTCTAAGCTATTTTTATTATAAAATAAACGGTTTTGGTAAAAAATCTAAAAAACTCATTTTCACGAGCTTTGACCTGGTATTAATTTTTTGCACACATGGGATCGATGAGGACTCTTCACAATTTCATTAGAATGTTTTCCCTAACGTTCATGTAAATTTTTAGCTTCTTGGGAATTTCTGCAATTTTCGGGCATACTTGACCTAATAATAGTATACAGTCAATTTTCTTTTATAAAACACAGTCTTAATTATATTATTATTTGTATATGAGAAATCTGTTTTCAAAAGTTGTCCTCAATATTTTCAGTCCTCTGTAACAATTTAAAATTGCACTGAAATTGTATCACTCGTTAGTGAGGTCATTTACACACTTCAATATTATGCAAATAATGTGAACTTTGCTGGAAATGTTTGATTTTTAATAAAATTTTACGAAGCTTTGTTATTCAAATCCACTATAAAGAGTATTTGCCAATATGGCTCTAAAAGGCGGAAAGCCCAGCCGGGGTTTTTGGTTTTAAAATAATAAAACAAAAACAGAGAAATGAATGCTTGCACTTTATGATTTAAAAATCCCATTTTCTATTCATTTTTAGAAACATTAATTATACTGTATATATACGGATAGGGTTTACAAGAGGACAAATCAACTAAAAATGGAATAAACCAACCTTTTTTTGTTTTGTTAGTACAAGATAGCAGGCGTGTTTTTGCTGGAAATTCTTTCAAAAAATGTATGTGGGCGCTTCTTTACTAATTGGCAAATTATTGTCCTAAGCAAGTTTTGTACAATATATGTAATTATTAACGACTTCCGTATAGTAATGACAACAATATGATAGCTATTCGTTACAAGCTCATACACATCTTTTTTGAGAAAAAAGCTAGGACCTGTATTAGTCCAGGAAACGAACCATTTTACCTAGCAGTTTTTTCAAAATGCATAGAATGACTTAAGTTTTTGACAGTAGGTAGGGAAAAGTCCAAGAATCAAAATCTATGTCATGCCGAAGGGCGCCTTTACCTTGCCAAACCATCTCGGGGATGGATTTTTTTTTTAATTCTGACCACAGGTATCAATGGAAAAATGATTTCAAAGCAAAAAATGTTCAATGCATTTTTTTTTTGTAAAATGCATAGGTACTTTTCGAGTTATTCGCGATCAAAAGTCAGAGTTTTTCGTCGTTAAAATCAACTTAAATGGTTTTTTGCAAATAACCCGATAAGTTTGCATTTTATCAAAAAACTGTAATACAAAATTGTAGCTTTTGAAAAAACAAATAAAATGTTTTTTTTTGTAATGCTAGGGACTCAATACAAACAAGTTGTGGTTTGTTAAAGGTTAGCTATTATTACACACGAAATTTCAGAGATTCAAAGGCAAATAACGCAAAATCTACGTATTTTTCGAGGAAAATTAATAATAACTTTTTTAAAGTTTTGTAAAGACCTTTCTTTTAAAAAAAAACGTATTATAAAAGTTGAGTGAGTTATGATTAAAATAAGGTTAGACCAAATTTTTTTGAGTGCAAAAATCTTCAAAAACAACCACCTAATTACCACCCTAATTAAAATGATTCGTAGCCCTTTTTCATTTTACTTTATCTATGTATCATAATTAAATTTTAAAATTTGAACCGATTTAAATAACTCAGTTGTGAAAAAAATGGAGCTGAAAATAAAAATCAAATTTCAGAATTTTAATAAAAAATGACCTTTCTTGAAAATAACTCAAAAACAAAGGGAGATACGTAAAAATTACTAGGTATCAAATTGTAGCTTTTTGAATTACAAATATTTTGCTTTTTTTAATTTTCTGTATGACGAAAATTGAGGAGATATAAACGCTTAAAACGCGTGTGTATAGACGAGAACTACCTTGTTTCAGCCCTTTAAACTCACCCCTTTAAAAAAGTAAGGCTTTTAACCAGTTTTATTATATAGGACTTTATAGCTCTTGGAAATGCCAACGAAATGGTTTTTTAAAAAACTTTTTATCACAAAAACCAAAGGAGTTATGTCTAAAAAACCAAAATTTTTTGGAGGATGCTAAAAGCTATTCGATGCATTTTTGAAAAAATCCGCGGTTTTATACTATTTTTTGCATTTGAATATTGTAAGGGGTGAATTTTTGAGGATTAAAAAATTACAAAATTAAATTAGTAATACTTTTGAGCCGTCACATTTTTTAATTACAACTCGGTTTTTTAATCTTGGGATAGTCCACGAAGTCTGATGCCTAAGTACTAACGTACCGTGGGTGTCTTCAGTGTGGTGAGAGGGAGTTTGTTCACGGGACTTAAATTTTTGGAGATTGGGAGGAGAAGGAAAAACTTCTGCGGGCAGCAGGTTCCATAGTCTTGACACTCTAGGGATGAAGGAACGAAGAAAGCGGGAAGTTCGGGGCCTCTCTAACTGAACTGTAAAAGGATGCATAAATGTTGCACTTCGTGTTGCTCTGTTGGGAGCTGCCAGAGAAGGAATTATACTGGCCAACTCCTCTGAGCAGAATCCGTGAAAATACCTATAGAAGAGCGACAGATCCCTACAGCTCGACGGTGGGCAAGAAGAGGAAGCCTTCTGTGAGCGTTGGATCATTAATAAGACGAACGGCTCTTTTTTTGAATGGAGTCCAGAATGCTAAGTGTTGTAGGGGACGCCATTCCCAGACATGAGAACAATATTCTAAAAAGGGTCTGATTTGGGATACATACAGAGTGTCAGATTGGAAGAAGAGAAATATTTTCTGGCTCGGAAGAGAAATCAATCTTTTTGAAGCTGCCGAAGCTATGGATAAAATGTGTTTGTGCCAGTTGAGGTTATTCTCAAAAGTAACGCCGAAAAGATTAAACTCTTTGTTCTGCAGAACTTGGCCGCTCTATGTAAGGGATGATCATTTGCAGACTTTTTTCGCGACAGGGAACATGACTGGTTTTCGAGGCATTAAACGAACAAGATTTTGGCGCCCCCCCC